>QYAL01000092.1:0-93550 GCA_003988805.1 Ploettnerulaceae sp. D365 | reverse complement strand
GGTTGTTGAGAAAACGCGTGTTGAAGTTAGAGGTAGTAGGGTAGGGGAAAAATTCACGAGGTCCTGATAATCACGAGGTCCTGGTAAACCACGTTATATGTCTTTCGCAATTCCCCGACGAGTGAATTTGTCTTGCACAACACAGAACGAGACAACATTGATGCTGCACTGTTCCTTACTGTATATTTTTTCAAGTTTTATTATTGCAGCAACAATACCTCCCGTGCTTGACAGAAATTCTCGAAGCAGGAAGAGGAACTGGTGAAATATTGGCGAGGCGATGGTCTAAAATCCCGCTAGCAGCCGAAATGTTTTCGGCTTTTGAGATCTCCACCCTCATCCGCAGCAGAGCCGAACAAAAAGAAATAAATAAGATGAGATAAAATGCAAAAAAAAAAGTATATTCGAATTGGGTCTTACCGCGATTCGAACGCGGGGCCTCTCGCAATGTAGAACTTAAGGTAAACCCTAAGCGAGAATCATACCACTAGACCATCTATTTATCGTTCGTTAGTAATGGCCTCTGGAGCTGATTGTTGTGTGGTTATCTTACAAGACCAATTTGTTGCATGTTGCAAAAAATTTCTTATCTTGATACAAGAATCCTTTACAGCATTGATTACATCACCCGAGTTGTGGGTCCAGCTCAGCAACAGTGTTAGCGGAGAAATGATTCACCGAGGTACATAATATGTGTGCTGTGCTTTTATGAAGCAATCAACATGAGGATTCGTTCAAGTTTTTAGAAGGGAAAGGGATATCTCAGCGCCTTCTAAGCGCCTCAGAATGGTAATTATCAGGTGTACATTACTCAGAATTCATCAGGCCTGTGATAGCATCTCCCGAGCGTAATTCGAGTCGAGTTGGTGTTAAGCGAAACACCAGAGCTGCTGCAACTCAAATTGAAATAGAACAACCACACCACATTTACCCCTATCTCTAAGACTATCTCTAAGAATGTTCGGAAACATGCAACGGCGCTGTTCGTATCTCGGGTAGTTTTTCAGAGAGAAAAAACCTCGGGGTTGATCAGGTCCAAGTACACAATTCTGTGTTGGACTGTGGTGCAATTGCAAATAGCTATGTTGCTGTAAAAGCGCGACCAACCGAGTGGACTCAAACTTATCACAGGTTGAATCGTGGTAACAAGTACGGATGGAGCCTGCTGCTCTCTTAGAGGACCTTTCAGTCTAGCAGTTCTAAATTAAAGCCCACCTCCGATCAATCTCAAAGACTTTCCAGTATGGCAGGCAAGTCGATTATGAGGGGTCTGATCTGTTTGACGCCTGCCATGTACTGGCGTCTTCTCCTCAATTTTTGCATGATATATCTTGACCGCCAGTCCATACAGTAAATAGTATGTCATGAAATCTACTGTCTTGAAACTGCAAGTGAGGTTCCGATTTCGGCTCTGCAAGACTGCAACCTGATACAGTATGTATCCACTGCATCGAACAAAAGCTCCACCTTCAACCTTCCCTCACACAAATCAAGCAAACAATGCGCTCTACAAAACGAGATAAGATATTTGTCAGCATAAACCAAACAAAGCTTTGATGGTCTAGGTAAGATATATTCATCGAAAACCATTGATCGCTATTAACATCTCCGTAGTGGTAGGATTCGTAAGTAATACTGCTTCTGCATTAGAGATAATCTCTCTCTAACAACTTCATAGTCGCTTAGGGTTTACTCTGAGTACAATTGCGAGAGGTCCCCGGTTCAATGTAGGCAGCTTCAGTCTTCTAAATGTGAAATACAAATCTAATAATCTATTCCAGCCCGGGTCAAAGCCTTCAGATTTAATTTTTTTTGGGGTCGATTAGTAATAATCAAACAGCTTCAACGTCTTTCTCGAGTTTGTCGCTCCGGGAAAATTATATTATATCTGAGTTGTTACAGATAGGCTAGCGGCTCCTTAAATTTTTGAGTGGCCGCCTACAAACGGCTGCCCAAATCTTCCTCGCTCTTCTCACTGGCAGATTATTAGCATGTGTGATTTGCCCTTGCGTTTCTTCGGCTGAGGGAGCTTCCCCTGGAGTTACTGCAATCGCCTTATCTTAGCGTATCTTGTCCGATAACATCATCATCGGTCTTACAGTACCATAACTTTTAATCCTCAAACCACAACCATGAGTGACGACCCATCATATACTGTTTTCATCCGACTCCCATTCCCCCGCGCGGATTTCATAGATCCTCCATCAGTACGAGTCCTTCTACACGTTCTAGACCAGAACTAATCTACTTCTAGGTCGAATGGGATGCTTCGAAAGACAAAGGCCTCTGGAAGGTCCTCTCCAAGGCATCCAAGAACAGTGATATAGATTGTAGGTCTTTGAACCCTTACTGAAAAAATACATCTCTAATATTCTTCACAGGGAACGAACTGTCAGTCTAACCCTTCCGCTGCGAAACTTAAACCTAATGAGTTAGAGCTACGAAATTCGAAGTCACTTTGTCATTCCTCCTCCAACAAGCAGCATGGCTCTACGAGCGACAGCTTCTGCAAGTCCGGGCGCAGATACGCAAAGTGGGCGTGACGAAGGGATCCGCGGCACCTTCACCGGTCCCTTGGAATACTTCTGAGTCCGCCGGGGGAGAGGCTATGAGGAGGACCGGGTCAGGCGGTGCAGGTCAGTATGATAAAAATCGCTACAAAGCAAAAGCTTATATCTTCTAGGTCCAAGAGTTGCATCTGCTCTATCATCGCGCAAAGACTCTCCTATACCTAGGAACGAACCGTCCACTCCTAGTCGAGCGATCGCACCACCCTTCTCTCGAACCTCCTCCGCCAATACAACCATCACATCCCGCAACCTGCCCCAAGTACCACCCCAGATCAGTCCCCGCCCCCAGCATGCCACTCTCCGCCGCTCGCTGTCACCAGCTCATAAATCCCACCCTCCACCAGCAACGACATCTCCTCTTCTCTCCCCCTCCGAATCCTCTTCGGAGTCCTCCTCTTCGAGCTCCGACTCACCACTCCCTCACCAATCTCGACTCCTCCGAAACCGTCCCCGTTACACAAAGAAAGTCTCTCAGCAACCTACATCCCACAATACTGCCGATTCCGACGACGACGATGATGACGAGCCGGCTTTCATGCCCGTCTTGCATCAAGATCCTTCTGCGACGTTGCGCGGCGATCCTCGACACATGGCGAGAAAGGGACCAGGAGGCGGGCATGGCCATGGGCATGCACATACTGCTAGCAAGAGGACTGCAAATCTCGGCGTGCAATCGCAGACGAGCGATTCATCGGCTAGCTCAACACCAGCTACGGGTACAGTCAGAAGACAAGAGGTAGTTCGCGCTATGAGAGAGAAGCCAGTAGGACCTCTCAGCCCCCGACGAACAGCCGAGCTGGCCGGAACAGGCAAGGGGAGCGGGAAAGGCAGTGATGGAACACCGAGTATGGGGAGTAGTTTCAGTGATTTAGATGGTATATATATCTTACTCTCTTTCACTTACCCATCTCCTTTCCTTGCAAACGAGGTTTTTTTTATTTATGTTTCAAGTAACTAACAAACATACCCTTCAGATGCCTCAGTAACGCAATCCGCACTGGAAGAAGCCCTCGCAAGTAACATGCAAGCCGGAGGCGGAATGGCGAGTCGAATGAGTACCATCAGTCAAGCTCTCAGAAGTAAATACCTCTGAAAGTAATAAGAGAAGAGAGAGATAGAGAAAGAGAGAGCATCCATTCGTCCTGTATATCACATCCCATAACATCTTTCTTATAATTTTTTTATAATTTTCATTGTTTATAATCCTCCTCATTGGTTTCATCAGGCGTTATTGATAGGCTAAATCATCAAAGGAGGAAGGAAGGAAGCATAGATGATAGCATTTAACCTCTCAAGTTCCTTCACTCTCGGCTAAGCGAAACAAACGACATTGGAGTTTTCAGTTCTCTGATATTGTACATAAATGGATTATATGAAAATCTCACTCTCTTTCCTTCCTTGTAAGAGGTCGATTACAGACCATCCATATCTATTCCTCTTTCCATTTCCCCTTTGCTCTTCCTCCCCTTTTCCACTAATATAAATAAATAATATATAAATAACGTTATCAATAATAAACATGAACTACAAATTTATACTCCCCCTCCACTACACATCCACTCCAATCCACTCCACTCCGCTCCACTACACATCCATCTCAGCCGACAAACAGACACAAATACACAAACACAAAAAGACGACCAGATGCACACGAAGAAGAAAGAAAGAAGGAAAGAAAAGAAGAAGAAAAAAATTCCCCTTTTTAAATTTTTTTTATTCTTCTCTTTTTTCATTATGTATTTTTTTTTTTCTTCAACCCTCCTCCGACTACTACTATACCCGTTGATTCCAACCTGCGTAAAATACGGTATGCACGAACCCCCTAGGGAGAAAGAAAGAAAATCCCGATAACAGACGCTTTCATTGTCTCTCTCCTCTCCCTTATTTTCTTTCCTCAACAAAAGTGATAAAATTCCTAATTCCAGTATTTCCTTTCTCTCCATCGCTTGATATATTCATTCTTCTTGATTTCGGAAGGTAGTTGTGAGCTAAGGTGGAACTGCTGCCTGCCTCCCATTTTCGACTTTTCCTTAGAAGAATTTTCGATTCCAATTTGCTGACTACCAGTTACGACTCTACCGGTGGTAGCATCTAGTAGTGGCACTATCGACTGAAAGGTGAAAAGGTCGTGGAAAGATTTCGAAATCCACATCTCGGAAGCTATTTAAAATGGCTCAAACAATCCAACTCCCCTACTTTAGAAATTTCTCTTTTTTACCCTGGCCCTAGGCTTCTCTTTCCTGCTTTCTTCTTCCTTTCTTCTTCGGCAGGCTCTTGGTCTTCTTCCTCAGCTTTTCTGTTGTTGCGATTATTGTTGGCTTCGTCCTCTCCTCTTGCTTTTTTGCAGAATACTAAAAAAGCAGGCGAGGGAGGCTCTCCGGTTCCAAGTCTCAAGTGAAGTGTGAAATGAAAGTGGAGCAAAAATGAAAAGATAAGAAAAATGCAATCCAGATAACAGGCAGCAAAGCAGTATAAACAATAGCCTCCGTGAAGTCGATAAAACAGATCGCCCAATGTATTTTCCAGCCTCTTTTCATAGCACTAACCTCGTAGGGTACTCGAAGGATATGCGTCTTGTCCCCATCCCCTCAGGCAGATCTACCACCCAACAGCCCCAGCCAACGCTTTCTCCTCTAGGGCCTTAATGTGCGGTGGCTTGTAGCGATCGTTTGGGTCGCCCCAGCCTGTGTTGAGAGTCGAGGCACCTTCAAGGCCCCAGTTGGAACCATTGCTGACCACACTGGTATTCCTATTTCTAGGAGTCTCCTTCTGAGCACTCTCTCCCCAACCTCGCGGATCATTCTCATCCAACCAAGCTTCGCGTGTTACCTCATCGACCATCTCAATGACAAGCTCACCCTCAAGCTCATCTTCTTCCTCATCATTACCGTTGCCGAGGTCATTATTATGACGCCACACCGCACCGAGCTTGTCACTGGATCTGCCGAATTCGTCGGATGGCTCCCCATTAGCTGCAGATGAAGAAGACTCTCCCCAACGAGGCCATTGAGTCCTCCAGGAGTTAGGCTTGTTAGCCACGCCTGAAGGGGTATTTGCATGCAAATACTTGCATTCCTCGTCCGAATAATTGCAATGGGCTTTGTTGGCCCAATACCAGCATGTCTTTTGCGTTTTGTTTGGGTCGGAGGGTACGACGGAGGAGGTAGAGGTGTATGATGTAGTTGGGGCTTCAGGCGGGTGGTCAGCAAGGGCTCCCCATGTGGGTTTGCCCATGCGAAAGTTGCCTGCATTATTGAAGCCTGTAGGGATGAATTCATGAAGATCACGGCACTCATCTGCAGTGAAGCGGCAGTCTTTGTTTGGGGTAGCCCAAAACCTGAGGGGAGTCAGTGAAGAGTTGATAGAGAAACTTTGGCAAGCTTGAAAGGGGGTAGTGAAGCGAGATCAGAGGAGAGGGGTAGGTAGTGTTATGACCCAAAAGCAAAGGAGGCGTACCAGCATGTCTGTGTTTTAGGGGCTGTCCGTGTCAGAGGATCGTTCATGGGTTCTTTTCTATGATTCGATGGACCATTTGGCATCGGAGTGCTAGATTTCGACTTTTGTGCTGCCATGATTTGTTCGATCTTATTCACCAGTCAGTACGGACCTGGAAATATGGTACGGAGAACCTACCTTGAGATCGACTAGCTTGCTTATGTCGTCCCTCGACATTCCCTGCATGACGTCCGTCTGTTCGCTTCCAGCACTTACACTCTGCATATCTTCCAAGAATGCAAACCTACTATTTGCCAGTCCGCCAAGAGGTTTTGGCTTTGCGGGTGCTTTTGTCCTAGATCTATGGGTAGCGGACACCTCATCCCACTCTGCAGCATTCTTTCTCTCAAGTCCATCAAGACCATTGACAGTGCTACTGATACTCGGTGTTCTTGTCTTCTGAGTCAGGATTTGCTGTTGTCTTACCAAGGCATCGCTCTTTTGCGTTTGTTTATCCTTCTTGAATACATTTTCGGTAAAGTGGCCTTTTAGTCCGGTCCGTAAGTTTTCTCCGACATGTGTGATACCAGAGACATGCTTGAGGATGCGAAGTTTGTCACCGGAGAGGACATCGATTACAATGCCGCCTTTCGCGGCTTGATTGCTTTGGGCAATGAGAATTGTGCCCGTTGCAACGTTCAGTTGGGGGTTGCCTGGGCCATTATTAGACGTGGGCCTGCTCTTAGGAATCGTGATCGTTGCGCGAGAGACTGGACGCTTATCGAGGGAGAGGAACTCGCGGTTGTTTGGTTGCACGACATCATTAAGACTTTTGGGTGTCCGGCCATGGGTTTTGACGAACTCATCCACGAGTTTAGCAGCTGGTGCAGTGGATCTCTTACCCAGTGATGGGGAGTTTGGGAAAGATGTTTCTTGGGCGTTGACTTCGGAAGCCCAGGATTGTATGCGGGTTTCGTGCTCGCTGGGAGTAGCTGCGTATGCAGTGGAGGTGCTGCGAGAAGGGGCTACTTCTCTGATCTGCTTAGGCTTTCCCTTTTGACCGGCTCTGGTGAGACCTTGATTGAAAGCCTTTACTTCGTCTAATTGTGCTTGTGTGTATCCTAGTGAGAGACCGCCTTCCGTAGGGATTGACACTGGTATGCGTTTGGGGAGTTCGAAGGGCTCGACTGGCTCGACAGGCTCAACAGGATCAACAGGCTCGACAACTTTGGTTTCTTCGACCTTCGGCGGCTGCTCGGGCTCAGCAGGAGTGTCCCATTGAGAGAAGTCGAACATTCCTGGATCTACTGCCTTTGGAGCAGCAGGCTCGTCATCAGAAGATGCTTCGATAGATGTATCGTTCGGTGTTTCTGCGGGGCCCTCTGTGGAGTTGGCATGGTCAGAATCTGTGGGAGAATTGATTTCTCTGTCGGCAACCACAACTATGTCGTTCTTGACGGAGTTGATGGGTCGGCTTTCTTGTTGTGCATTAAGGTCGTATTTCTCGCTGGCATCGTCGAAGGACATCAATTCCTCGTCTTTCGAGTCGACGATATTTGTAGGACCAGTTGTAAAGACATATTGGCCCTTATGAATTAAGCCATCGATCTTAATCCATTCGTCTTCGGTGAAGTAGGAAGCTCCGTAAAGCATGTATAAACCCTACAGGACCAGCACCAGGACAATCAGCAATTGCAATGCGAGGAATGTGGAAGGCACGTTGAGGTTGGGTGGCTTACCATCTTCACCTGCTCTAGAGCCCTGACGGCATTTGCAGACATGGGAGTAGCCATTGTGAAATGGAATTACTGTACTGTAGTTGTTGCTGCGCGAAGTACGAGGTATTTTATCGAGATAGAGTACTGTACTGTATTATTGAAGTCGGGACGGGCACCAGTTCATCGTCTTGGAGTGGGGAGGGAAGAAATTGGGCTACTGAGTTATCTAGCCCGACAAGCTCTCCACTGCAATTGACAGAAACTTTCTGGGGCAGAATAATGTCTCGGATAAGAGGGACCAGAATTTACAGTACAGTACTGTATTGATCTTGACGGAGAAAGTACTTCGTAGGTACTGTACTGTATTGTATTCCTCCTTTGGTGATTGAAGAGAGGAGAGAGCCGTGGGTCTAATTAAGAGGACTTTTTACCCTTCATGGAATCCAGTCCAGTAGTAATTGATCAATTAAGCTCAAGGATCGCGTTGTGGGAGAGGAGAGGAGAGCCCCTGCAATATACAGTAGTCTGTAACTTTATCTAGTTATCTACAAAAGTTTGGCCGTACTGATTATCACCTTCTCGCGCAAACCAATTGCAAAAGACCAATCAATGCATGTGGAAGCGGGCACCAATAAGCGGAGAATATATATAAATTCTAATTGCTGCTAAAGACGCCAATTATGAAGTATTTGCAAAACCGATGCAGCGAAAGATGGGGCTGGGGAATGGCTAACCCGTGGGCTAACGCCTTCATGCGATTGTTTGATGGACGCGTTCGAAAAAGAGAAGCGGCCTGGGACGCGATTTGTGGTCGGACGGTCCGGACGGTTGAACGGTTGGACCCCTTTTCCCCCTGATTCATGCACAAAGAACAAAGCAAAAAATGAAATGAAATTCCTGTTTTTTTGTTTTGCTTGTTGATCATTGGGAACGATTATGTACTTGATGAGACTGAGACTGGAACTGGATATACGAATAATTATATTGTTCTGTGGGAGAGTTTTGTTTTGCATGAGAACCCTCATTTCATCCCTGCCCCGTCCAATTGAAGCCCTTTTCCCCCACTCTGGCTTCTCTTAGTTACAGTAGCCCTATCAATTCATGCCCTACTCTTGATAAGGGTACGAATTCGAAAGTAGACGAGATGCGAAAATAGAGTTCTACTTAGAATGTATGCATGAAGTATATTATTGTACTTGAGTATATATCCTCACTACCATGACATCTCTGAAGTACAAGGCCAGTATCGTCCCTCATGAGGTAGGGGAAGCCATTGGAAAAGCAGACTGCATGTTTCTTGAAAAGCCAATACAGAGTAAAGACTTCTCAGCATAATGTCGATGACAGGCAGAGAGTCGAGATTCCTTGAGTGAGATCAGTCCAAAGAATTGAGGCTGATTTGAATCCAAACATCAGCTGATTCAGACATAGAGAAGCCGGACAAATTTCCTGTCCGCGCAAGAGTAAGTTATATACTCTTGCTCATCTCAACGCCATTGCCTCTTGGACAGAAGAAAAGACTTCACATTCAAGGAGCCAAACCACGACCTAGCCTCAAAAATATGCTCAGAAGAGTCACGCCCTTCTATTGCGCAGCACGATATCATGCAGCCAAATGAATCCAGCTACCTGCCTTGTTAAGATGCCAGCATGTAATGTTGTGGAACTTGACAGGTCAACATCAATGATATATGGCTACTGTAACCGGCAAACATGTGGTTCATGCAGCACGCCGAGAATTGACATGTCTCAGGGGATGATACAACATCTTATGTCGACGACCCCAATCGAGAGTTCTCAACTTTATTTTTTTTTGAAATACATGGGGAAAGGAGTTCCTTTCGAACGAATTCACACTGAATGCTAAGTACATCTTTCCAACCCAGGTCAGAGGAGAGAGATAGCATCTGCTAGCGGGACTGCCCTAGGTGGCAATAGCCTTATTCTCGATTCTCTAGGAGGCTCACAGATAATTACACTTCATCTCAATGGAGAGGGGCAAGGCGACGGCACGCTCACCCCAGCCAAAGGTGAAGTGTCATGAATAGTGTTAGTATTGAATATTGAACTATTTGGGAATGCATCTAGGGAGTCGCATCAAAAGTACCTATATTACACGCGTGGGAAATGAAAAGGAGATGAATGATAGCTAGGATCAGCTTGTCACCTACATCATGCATCTCGCAAGCCGCCTGTTGAGTCTCCAATCCCACCTCCTAGCGGATGCTTTGGCATCTTTGCGGGATTCCCCCACTCAGGAAGACAAAGCAACTTCTCCAACTCAAGGGCTTTTGAATGGTCAATTTAAATTTTCAGACTATGCCATTGTTACTCGATGGGTTCCACAGAAAGGTGTCACTTCTTCCTTTGTTGAAAAAGACTTATGCTCCAATCTTGCCGGCTAGCTATGTCAGTATGTCTTCGAACTCAGAGAACAAAGACCTCACTGTATGAGAACAAGAGAAGAAAGCTTCTGCATGCTGTTTTCCAGATGTGTTCCAGCAATTTGAATGGCATTGTATTCTTGACCTCTGCCAATCAGATTACAGGCATACCAAAATTCCATTGCATCAACATGCGTATCGATCGTTATATCTTGTACTCCACAGGAACAGGTTCGGTAAAACGAAACACCTGCTGGAACAGCGTAGCATATGATGAGTATAGATGCAAGCCTTCATCTCCTCTCTCATCTACTTCGTCATTCACTTCACCATACACTTCACCACTCACACAATCATGTCGAACCCAACACACCACACTCACCACACCCACCCCGAGGAGGATAGCACGCTCATATCCCCCGAGCTGCCATTCGCCAACTTCGAGGAGGGCTACATCACAGCAACACCTGCGGAATCCTCCACGGAAAGAATATGCCTCTTCTGCCGACATGAAATCTACCAAGAGCGCGAAGACGTGGTACAGGAACTCCTCTACTTCGTCAACGACCAGCTGATGTGCATTGAGAGAGTAGATTACCGTGGCCAGAATCGCTCGTACACAGGCGACTTCTTCGATCTTTGGGCCGACGTCTATGCCGGAGAGTCTATCCCGCTCCTCGACTCCGACTCTAGTGATGATATGGAATCCTCCTCCGATGAAGATTCTTGTTCGGGCGGTGTTCTGCTAGACCAGGACGAGGATGAAAGCGAGGATGATGCTACGGCATGGTCGTTGAGCTATGCCATTCTGTCCGACTCGGAGGAAGAGGAAGATCAGGATGAAGGTACGGATGAGGACGAGTCATCTGCTTCAGATCTCTCATCGTCTGAAGAGTCAGACTCTGACAATGAGGATGATGAAGACAAGAATAAGGATAAGTCTTCTCCTTCTCCTTCTCCTTCAAATAACTCATCGTCCGACGAGGAGGACTCAGTCTCTGGAGATGATGGTGATGATGAAGACGAGGATGACGACGACTCGTCTTATTCAGACGCATCATCAATCAACGAGGACTCAGGCTATGACTCCATGTAAGCAACCCTTACAGTAAGTACAATTAGCAATTCCTTCTTCTTCTTCATCATCTCTCTACAAAAGAGCCCGCAAAAAAACCCGACTACAGCAACAAAAATAAAAAGGATAACAGGTACTGGATACCGACTCTTCTATCTCACTTCTTAAATTGCAGGTCTTTATAAGAGGAGTCTAAGATTAACCAACCAATTTCTTTTCTCGTTCCTTTTTTCTCAAACTACCACGCTCTTTAGATTCTAGCTTTTTTTTAGAAGAAAATAAAATACAGAATAATGTACTAGTTTGGCTATAACAATTTCAATGACAATGAAATCATCTACTATGTGACTGACCTGACCTTTTAATACTCTCTTCTCTTGGAAAAAGAAATATGCGTTCATCGCTGAAATGACCATCCCCATCCCCATCCCCATCCCAATCCCAATCCCCGCATACACGAGTCCCATCGAGCTTCAAGAATCAAGCTTCAAGCTTCAAGCCAAGAGAAAACATAGGTGCCTTACTCTGACTATTCTATTTCGTACGCATCAAGAACCCCTAATGCATACATATATACTCACACGGATAAGTCGAAATAACACAATTCTAGAAAATCTTTAAAACTCAATTTATATACTTCTAAAAACTACTAGTATTATTCATGTCGGTGATTCCGTAACAGGAAGTCGAAGGTCTATAGGCTATTGTTGTGCGGTCAAGTCAAATTCAGTTGCGAAGCGATTAAACAACTCAAATTCCATCCTCTCAGCAGCTTTCGGACCGTCCATAATACTACCAATCATATCTGAGCCCGGCGGGAAGTCATGCTCATATACAGGCTCGCCAGCACCTCTCATATTAATAAGAACAGCTTGTCGGAAGTGCCAGCGTAGAAGCTGCTTGGCCGGTCTTTGAGTGTCATTAAGAAGTCGTTGATCGAGATATTTGCCAGCAATTTGATGCCTATCTTTGCCAAAGCGAATAATCTTATAGTTATCCTATAATTATTATTAGCTCTGTAAAGACGTAAGGTATAATAAATACATACATCTGGATTAATAGAGATTAAATATAAATCAAATAGTTGGTGTATGTCACTACGAAGTAAGCGCCCATTCTGCGCCGAATTAATTGTTCCTCCTTTATCACTTGGTGTAATCGATATCCAGCGACCGAAATTCTGACTGGTCCAGTACTTTTCATAAGCCAGCGGAAATATATGCGCTGCTTCAAAGCCTACCCATTCTTCATCCTCAGTATACTCTTCCCCTGTTATAACACATCGTTTATCTCGAGAGCGGACTCCATCGCGGAAGGCTTGAATACGAGTACCAGTACCTAGAGAGATCGTGCGAACTAGCGGCTGTTCGTTATTAATATGAAAAGGGCCTAATTATTAGCTTTAACCTACTGCTAATAATCAAAGGACTTACAAGGAGATATAATATAATAGTTGCCAGGCTGAAGTAGAGACTCATTCTTCTCTATTACAATACCGCTTTCATCTTGTAAAGTATAGTCACCGTCGAAAACAACAAATATATCAATCATAGCGTACAAGTTCGCACACGTAACGCCGCTCGAGAGACGCAGGCCCCCAATTGAACAGCTTCGATCTCTTGCATCGAAGATATGCACAGAATGCCCTGCAGATCGGTTATTTGGCATGGAGACTATAGGCTGTTGGACGGTGTTGTTGGTTGAGGGTGGTAGAGTATCTGCATCTGGAGGATGGAATAGAGTCGCGGGCGCGTTGCATGAAGTTACTAAGGAAACAATTGGGTTGGGTGGATGAAACCTATCGTTCGCGGCCTCAGGCTGAAATAGCCCAAAATGGCAGCCAAATTACCAGCATTATGAAAATAGATACGGCCGCTAGTCCATTGCCCTGTGCCGACCCCGCGATTTCCCTTGACTTTTAGTCCAAAATACATCTGGGTACTTTCGTATCACACATCTGCCATACGAACATTGACACACGAACATTGACACAATGGAAGACTATAATCAGCCGAGTCCGGAACGAATCGAACTGCTTAAGCGCCTAGAAGAAGCTTTCGGTACTGTAGCACCACATCTTTGAGCTGCGTGCCAGATTTGCGACCTTAGTGCCCTTGAACAGCTCTTAGGGCACCCCTATTTCATTATAGATGGTCTCAATTACACAACTCGCCGAATGGTCCGCTATTGTAAATCAAATAGCCTGATCCCTCTACTTGAATATACGCTAATAATAACTCGACAGGGAGTTTCCCTCTTGGAGCGCAATCGCATCCCTCAACACCAAAGACGCCTACCCCACAAAACTCGACAGCGTCGAATTCAGACCTATCACCTTCTATACTACCCCCGCCTCCAAAGAGACAAAAGACTTTAGAGTCGCCAACACCTCTACCTCGAGATATGAATATCAAAAATCGAGCAGGGGAGAGAGACAATTTTAGCTGTGTTTTGACAGGGATTGATACGATACATGTTGCCCATATCTACCCATTTTACGCGATGAAATATAGGGAAGATAGGAATGGGCTACGGCATGCATTTTGGAGCCGCTTAAGGACATTTTGGTCCGAGGAGAAGGTTAAAGCTTGGGAAGCAAAACTTTTCCCACAAGGCATATACGAAAAGGCGAGTGAAGAAGTCTATAACCTCATTTCCTTAGCTCCTACTGTACATGAAATTTGGAGGCGAGGACTGTTTGCCCTTAAACCAATCTCCGAGTCGGACGATAAGAAGACCTTAAATGTGCAATTCTTTTGGCAAGAAAAACAAAAAGACTCTTTACTGAGAATAAGTCTTACGACTACACCAATTTCTACAGAAGGCCTTCAACAGACTACAGGCGCCTATGGAGGCCATACATGGCTATTTGACAAGAACGGGAAGAAAATCCAATCTAGTGATTGTTTCGAGCTTCAAACCGATGATCCAATACAAAAAACCACTACCGGATTTCGAGCTGCTCGAGCTGCAATGGTTTCTCCACCGCATACAAGGTATGGCAGGGGCTGCGGATGTCGAGTGGGATCATTGGCCGGACACAGATTCAATCTCAGATTACGCTATTGAGGAGGCTTCTGGTCCAGGACTTGATGATGACGTTGAGGATTTCTCATTACTTTCTGACGAGCCTTTACCCTCTTCAGCAAAATCATCCAATCTTCCTTTTCATCCTTAGCATGTTACAACAGAGCTGGAAGAGATGGGGACCTAGAAGGAGGAAGAGACCTTGTTATGTAGTACGGGCTAGATATTGGGCACTGCTGAGCTTTGCATGTATTATAAACGGGTCACTTCGTTGCTCGCTTAACAACAAGCTATATTGTATGTATTATATTTTCAGAAAATGTTACAAAAGACAAAGCTAAAAACAAGAGCCAAATCACCGCTACTAAGAAAATAGAAGTGGCAGTCCCACAAATTCCCCAATTCCATACAATTGATAGTACTTCCTATAATTCCATTCATCTCAGGGTATCGAATCTATCATCTATCTCAATTCAAAGTCCTCCACAGAGAACAATCCTCCAGCTCTAGCAGCCATTTCAATCGCTTCACCATGCATATGCTGATGAACATAGCATTCACCAACAAACCGATAATACGAACCCCTTACCGGCTGAAGCACGCATGGAGCATTGCTACCATACAATAAAACCAGCTGATCGCCAGTCTGCGCAGCTCGCGGACCGATACCGAAAGCTCCGTCCTGCGTGCAAAAGAACCGCTTATTTTTGCATCCACGGATGGCCGCGACATGGAAATTCGATGAGTTACCTGCTGCTGCTGCTGTTTTTTCCGCCAATACTTGCGTTGAATCTTGCGTGGTGTCAAGAATATCATGTAAAGCTCGAGACGGTAAGATGCTAACCATGTAGGTGAGGAAATCGAGGCGGAACTGAGACATGTCGAGAGGAGGGCAATTTGATTTGAAGTCGAGGCCGACAGTGAGCGACATGGCAATGGAAAGCAAAAGAGGGTCGGTTAGATGTGTTATCCTAGGAAGATATGTCGATAGCCATTCTTGGAAAGGTTTCTTAATGGGATCCATTTCGGATTTGCCATACGGAGCTCCCTTTATTACTACACCGCACCACGATAACGTGGAAATACGAACCCCTTTTGATATAAGGATTTTTGGCTTGTATTTCATGATAGGTAAGGGGGATTGTACTTTCCCCGAGGTGTAATTGTGGAGAATCTGAGTTGTGCGTTGATGATCCCATCTCGGAACCCAAGATGGCCATTCTTCGTCGATTACACAGTCATGCTCAAGGCTGGACAGGAGACCGAGGTTTTGGTAAGACATAAATATTCTCACTGTAGCTTCCTCGAAGACTTCAGCGACGGGCTTACTATAATCTGGTTGGATCGGCGGCCGAAGTTCACAGAGAGGTGGAAATGATAGCAACGCGTATACTTTGTCTCGCGGGTCGGAGCAGTGGAAATGGCGGAAAGTATCAAATACACCAGATGACGAGGATTGGTGACCAGCAGAGTCAATCTGTAACGTCGAAATGGCGTTTGCCGGAAGAGGATATGCACTTGAGACGTCGTCAATACTGAGCTTTGAGAGGAGCCTTGCAACCAGGACGATATCCTTCCACCGTATCTCATGTTTGCCGCAGAAGACCGTACAAGCATGACTATATACTTCCTGAACGACCCAAAGTCTGTTGAACCAGGCTGCGGAGAAGAAAATATCAAGTGCTGACCAACATTCCGAAGTTGGATCCGGGAGCTCGGTTTGGTCTACAAGGTTGTATATAATATCAGAGGAAGGTTCAATCTCGTCAGTTATGGGGACTTACGAGTGCTTGTAGGGCTCGCATAGATAACTATCTCCTGTATGAGTTCAAAGGCGGGCTGCATCTGTGTGGTTATGCATCCTAGCCAAACGCATACTCTGGTCGCTTTGGCGTATATTTCACTCATTAGTTTGACTTGTGATCCCTTCTCCACCCCATCTTTCTGGTTGATACATATTGCATCAGCCCAGACAATCCGTGATCTGTCGTCGAGCCTCAATCGGAGCAAGGCATCCTTGAGGTTTTGTGTGACTGTAACGACCTTGCCGTCGCAGAGCATATCGATCCTGTTTGTGGGATCGCCCCACGCGTATGATATTGCTTCGTATTTTGGGCCATTTTCCAATTCGATTTGGTGCAAAGTGCAGTTAATATTGTCGTTTGCGTCTCCAGGGTAAAGTTCCAGAAGTCTTATAAAATTTTCGGATGACAGCGAATTGTATTGGTAGAAACTGCATGCAACATCCATATGAATTTGTCAAGTCGAATAAGAACTGCACGGACAAGTTGAATTGAGATTTCTGGTAAGAGAGACATAGACTAACCCCACGGTTTGCGCCATATTGGCTTTTAAGATAATCTAGTCGTACTGCAGGCCCTGGCGGGTTTCGAAGCTGAAGTACATGTAGAGTGTTGCACAAAACGAGTTACTATATCAAGCGTCGTCCGTAAGCACACTCCATCATTCAAGGGCACGATATGGTTTAGACATGCCAGGAGGTACACCTACCGTCGTTGTACATGTAGACGGAGACGAGAAACGGCGCTCTAGCGTCCAGGCATGCATACCGACCCGCTGCCACGCTACTACTACCTTCACACGCATGGTCATTGCATGAACAGTATCATAAACTTCCAGATTGCCGAGAAAATTTTATGACTCCAAACCCATAAATTTGTCTCATGATACAGTGCGTCTCGGGATGCAAAGAGAGACGTTACGGGGTTTGGATTATCAGGCGGAGAGGTAGCAATAGGAGGAGGGCTGAGAAGCATATTTGGTATGGTGTATAATGATGAGGAGAGATGCCACAAAAACATACAGCGAGAACATAGAGATAAGATTATTAAATCCTGCCCCTCTCCCCTTTCTCCACGACTCCAAAAATCCCGATATAGAGTAAAAAAAGGGTTCAAATTAAAAACAACCAAAGAAAAGTACTCTAAGTATCACGTTCCACTTATCACATTTTCGAATCAACGCAGATATATATCCCCTCCCCTCCCCTTCTCCTCCCTCCTCCCTCCCTCCTCCCCCCCTTTCCATTCGCTTAACATCGCAAAATCCTACCTTCAGATCCATTCAAGGTCTTACCATCCACAGATATCACCAAGAAATTACATTTTCATCTTCTCGGACCTCATGTGTTGAATAAAAGACAACCTGATCGAGAGTGAGAGATGGAAATCTCACAGCGGGGGATCATATATCTATCGATCAATCGATCCCTAAAGACATGAAAAAAAAAGAAAAATCTGCTGGCTGGAAACAAACCACAGGATCCGGAAGGAAGAAAAGAGTAAAAAAAGATCGTTTTTTCTTACTTTAAATCTATAAACAAAAACAGTCGGTTTGCTTCTTCTTCTTCTTCTTCTTCATAATTCCTTCTATGGATACAAACTAGCCAGCAGTTTCAGCAGGCGTTATTATTATCTCGCTTTGCAGTAGTGTGTATAGATAGACACAACCAAAGCAAACTTAAAAGGCCGTCTCAACCCGGATCGGACCGGGTATCAAATCAACTCAACTCAAACAAAACAAAACAAAAACAGTATCGCTTCAGTTAGGCTTCCGAACGCCATGCAAATGCCATTAACCCAATGCAGCCACCCAAGTGCGCCCCCTCACTGCACCCAGCTAGTTATCCAGCTCGCTCACGTCTTTCATACAGGTATGGGATCGTGGCAATCACGGATAAGGATCTAGCCTGAACCTCGGTCTCTACTTTGCTTTCCTAACCTCGTATCATGGTATCATTCGCACTATACTATACAAACTCCCTCTGGTACTCGCAGCTATCAAAACTGGTTCGGTGGTGGACGTTGCTGTTGATATTGATCTGGTGGCTGCTGCCGTTGTTCTGCCTGCTGTGAATTCTGCTGAGCCCAAAGAGCATGGTGAATTTGTGGTTGAGACTCGGATGTTAATGGCTGACTAGAATTTGCCCATTGTTCAGACGGCGTCTGCTGTCTCCTCCTATCCTGCCTCAATTCTTCGAGATATGCTTCCGAGGGAGCCTGAGGCGTGTAATGTTGCACGACTTGACTTTGGTATTGTTCTGGTGGGTCGGTGATGGCCATACCTATATCTTGGTTGTGGAGCGGGGTGGGGTTTTCAGCTGGTCTCTGGTCGGGGTTAGGGTATTCGTAGGCATTGTTGTAGGTTGTTCCACCGGAGCTGATATCTTGTCCGTTGACATCATAACGTTGACGCGCGGGAACATACCCCGAGCCTGGATTAAACGGGTTGGGTTGCGCGTGTGCGATCAAACCTGCCCCTTCATCGTCTGCTTTCCTTCCCCCAAACTCTGGTAAGCCGAATTTGCTTCTTCGAAATTCGTCAGCGATTGGGAGTTTGGAATTGGGGGCTCGCTTGTAGCCTTCTGGATCTGTAGACTGTAAGGACATGTCGTCGCTTTGCGGATTGTTGATGTCGAATGAGGAATTCTTGTAAGATGCGTCTTTTTCGCGGTGCTTCACTCCAATGAATAACCATCTCATTCCTCTAGCAAAAGCCTTGACCAGGTCCCATGGATTCATTGCATCAACGAAGGCTTTGACGCCCAAAAATCCTCCTTGTTTGGGCCCATGAGCATTCTTGAGAGGAGACATCGGATAGTTCGATGCTGAGTCCGATGAGGCATAGGGCTTCCACGGGAAAGCAAAAAGATGCAGGACAGCAAAAAGGGACATCTCTATACATAAAAGTAACGAAGGAACTCCAACCTTCAGATCCGGGTAGGCAATTTTCGATGTTGGAGAGACTATATTCAGAGTTGACGAGGTAAGGATACTGATCATAAAGGACTGCCAGAAGGACAGGAAAATGACCAGCTTGATGGCCAGGACCTTGAGAAAAGGCCTGTGGGGGGCGAGATCAAAACGTAGTTGGACGTAGAACTGAATTAAACAGTACATAGCGATCGTAACCGCTACTGACTCGATGACCAGAATCTTCTGAAATTAGCTTATGGCATCTCCGAGCTGAGCAAGACATACCCAAATATGTGCGAACACAGGGGAGTTGGAAGATTCGCAATATTTCCCGAAATACTGCGTGATCACAGCCGTGACAGTCATGGAGACTCGAATGAAACAATAATGGTATACTCCCGTCCAGATGATATTGAACCAGGTCAAGCCACTTCTCGGTGTTCTCCAGGGCCCCCTCTCTCCTCCGCAGCACTTCTTGAGCCAAGATATAGGCCAGACCCAGGGTTTCGGCTCAATGCTTCGAAAGTACATTTTCTGTTCATGAAGATCCGGCGCAATATAATGGCATAGAAGTGCAAAGAACGAGGCAATGGCAAAGGCTTCGTAGCAGTCGCATATTACTTGGAAGTAGACTGCGTGCCAGTAGTAGAAGAAGGTAAGGAAGGAGGCAGCGGCATAGACGGGAATCATGAAGAGGATTCTGATGATACTGAGGACTATTAGCGGAGCTCCGAAGGTCAAGATCAGGTGGGACATACTGTCTTTGCTCGTAGGGTTTCGTGTAATGCAGCGCATGCATGCATATGAGGTAGAAGGAAAGTAAAATGGCTATGAAGGCGCAAGCAGCTGCAACTATCATGCCGAGTGTATGAAATGTCATAGATCCAACTATTGCTTCTTCAGAGCTTCCGACTGCTTTGATCAGTATTTTGTGCTATTATCAAATTTGACAGGAGGCCTACTTCGCATGTCATCTAAGGTGGTATTACACGTTCCATTGAACGAGAGTCCCATGGTTGCGATTTTGCTCCTTACAGAGTAGGTTGGGCAGAGAGCACCACGGCGCAATAGCTCTATGTGTCTGACTTCTTCAACCTCGTATGTTTCCTTCTGATCCTTGATTCTTATTGTTCCCGGCTGATCTTCAACTGTCGTAAAGTCTTCGCTGGAAGGTAGTCGTGCCCTGGTGATGTTCCCAAATCTCGAGAGGTTTCTTTCTCCTTTGTCCTTTGGGTCCTTCTAGGTGCTCCAAGGGAATTTATTTTCGCAT
Organism: Ploettnerulaceae sp. D365; assembly: GCA_003988805.1. Classification (NCBI taxonomy): domain Eukaryota; kingdom Fungi; phylum Ascomycota; class Leotiomycetes; order Helotiales; family Ploettnerulaceae; species Ploettnerulaceae sp. D365. Next base: position 73,356 of record QYAL01000092.1, on the reverse strand, counting down.
CTACTTCGTAGATACTACGTAGAGACCTCGAAAGACAGCTACACTGAGTTGTTGGATTTCTTTGTCGTGATATACACGTTCGCGCTTCGCTCGTAGAGATTAAGTCGTCGACGCCCAGCCTCTTGTAAATAACCTCGCTCGCGGCGCCTTGAAAGAAGTTGTTCCGTCCTCGATTTCTAAAATCTGCGCTCCTGAACAATTCCCGTGTTCATGATTCTCAATCGCAAAGTCCGTTATGTGTGAATGTGTTGAATTGAAAAGGTGACGCAGAGAGAGGTTGGGCAGTTGGTTGATCAAACGCTTCCCCAACTCAGAGTGTGGCTTAGCTGGTTCGTGTCGCAGCCATGCGAATTTAGGTGCAGGGCGGGCAGGTCCACGGTCCACGGTTATTATACAGTAATTTTCCAAGCACAGCGCAAGCATTATTTGGCTCTGGGGCACAAGTCTTATTTAGAAATTATGATTGGCAGCTTCCTGATACAAATCAGTCCTTCTCAATGACTCCTTCCAATTTACAACGCCAGTAAGGATAACGGAGAATTCTATACAGCGAGGTGGAGAGTTTACGTTATGAGGGGTGACACCTGCAATTGCGTCGCCCCTGTTTACGGAGTACTGTACGTATACAGTACCCGTACAGTAAACCACCGAATTAGCTCTGCTCGCATACTGTATCTAAGGATGGCCCAGACTCCAGATGGCAGGTGAAACTCACATGTAATATATATATATATCATCATCTGGCTGTAGGATACATGTAAGACCGGAATTATCTCCAGTACATTGTCTGTACTGTATCTGCAAGCCGCAGTTGCTGTGGTGCTTCGCTGGCAAGGTCGGCCTCGGCGGCCCATACGAACATCCTGAATCCTTCCGTCATATTGCAGATGTCAATATTGCTCGTCAGCCAGATGGCGGATTTCTCCTCGGCTGGTTGGTGGTTGGTCCTTTTGGGAAGAACATTGTGTTTTTCAATGAAAAAACAAGATCAGCTGAACAAATTACTCAAGCTTCATGGCAGTGATACAGTACGAAGTACGCGCTGTGCTGTCATGGTGAAACTCCTAATCTGAATGTAGAGACTAATATCATGCTTTGAGATGGTTACGTGATAAAATACACATGATTGGTTGACATCCAGCCAGCTTGGTCCTTACCTAGGTACCTTCTACTTTTCTATTTTGCCTCTAGGTACAGTACCGTAAGAAAATGCCAAACCTTCAATAGTCCAAGACAGGTGTAATGCAAGAGTATGTATACACTGCGAATGTTAAACATCGTGTAAAGTTGTAGGCCTCTCGTGAGCCACCAGGTAGTTAAATGCTTTACAAAAGGAAAAAAAAATCACATTCCCTATCAGCTCGATTACCTAGCATTGAAAACACCCAACGCCAGCTTACCTAGATTTTTTGAAGCCCATAATCTTACTGCCTAACAACCTGAAACGGGCCACTCAGTTATCTTCAACCCACTGTTCTATTCTCTCGACCAAATCCGCTTTCTTGCCCGCCACACTCAGCCCTTTAGAGGAGAGCAAGTCCTTCAGCTCCACCACGGAGTATTTGCTCAAACCCCCGTTACTGGTAAGCTTCTTGAGTTCCTTATGGCTCAACTCCACACTATTTAATCCATGATTATTAGCTTTGATTCTCTTTTTCGGACCGCCATCGGCATCAATGTCAACGTTTCGTTTTGGCTTTCTGCCATCGTTTCCGTCGTATTGGGCTTTTTGGAATTGACGAGTCTGCTCTTCAAGAATTTGGCCCCATCTAGTGATGTATTTGCCTGCTTTCTTATTGATGAGAGGAAAGTCGGGGACTGTATTGTCTTCGGCTTCGTCAGCAAGTTCTTCGCCAAGTGCCATGGTGCGAAGGACTGTGTAGTGCCATTGCAATGACGGATTGGGGTACTTGGTGGGATCGTAAATTCCTTTCGGAAGTTGCAGTTGCCAGACAACCTTTCGCATCTCGTCAATCAAGATGCCTGGGGCGATGAGAGGTTTTGGAACATCGGGAATCGGGCGAATGTCATCGGCGAAGGGAATAGGATATAGCCACAAACCAGCTGGGATGACTTGGATGCCTGTGCTCTCATCAAATCTCTCTGCAGAAGGCAGAATGGCAACAATGAGTGGAGAAGCATTGGCTCTTGCGATAAACCACCCTAGGCCCATAATTTTATCTTTCAGCAGCTTCTTCCAGAGTGAAGCAAAGGTTCGAGTTGAACCAATGTAACCATCTTCGCTGGGATAAATGAACGTTGACTTCTTTACTGATGCCCACGCTGGAAGCATGGATTGAGGCTTGAAGCCAATGAGGCGAAGAACAGGCGGCTCAAAGAACTTCAGGGCCTTTTGCTCCTCGGTTGTGAAAAGCACTTGGCTGCCGCCAAATTTGTACGCCTTTTTAATTTCCTCTTTCGCGACAACGCGTGCAGTGTCTGCTGATTGTCTTGTAGATTCCCCCTGAGCAAGCTGAAAATCTTCACCCTTGTCATAAATATAACAGGATCTCGCAGGAGTCTGCTTTTGAAGAAGATTGTATCCTTTAACCGATATCGTAAAATTGGGCCCGATTTCAAATGGCAAGTTTGAAAATAACGTCCGCTTTGCTACTTGCTTTGAGTTGATGTCCGAGATGAGACTGTTAAGAAGGGATATTCCGCCACCGGATGACTTCAAGTTTGTGGGTGCCAAGGCTAGATCTTCTCCGTCTGCAGGGTCTCGGTAAATAATGTCCTGCGAATTTAGCTAGAACTGGGCATGCCAAAAGCATCAATAACATACATCATAAAATTTTGATCTATCAAACTCATGGTCAGGGTGTGAGATTGGAAAAAGCTCAATGATGACGCCCAAATCATACAAATCTTTAGCTCTGACGGCAGCTTGCAATCTCAACGCCTTATCTGAGTAATGGGGATCGTCTCTGTCTGTGATTATGAATAGCCGTCTAGATCCAAAGTTTGGGGCTCGAGTCGTGAATATTTGATTAGCACAGAAGAGCATATTCGACATAGAGACCGGCTCATCAGTAGGTACAAGCAGGTCATCAGTTTCGCTCTCGCCCTTAGCAATGTTCTGCAGATTTTTGACAGCATCTGCGGAAGGGATATTGAGGTCGCTCAAGAGGTAACAGTGAGGGTACGCGAGGGTCCCCCGATTGCTCGAATCATCGTCCTGGAACTTAGACTTTTCGGTTCCAAACAGCAGAACTCCCATCATGTCCTTCGGACTAGATATAATTCGTTGTGTCATGATTTGGTACGCACACTTGATAGCAGCAAGGGTTGGGCTATCGTTCTCGGCATTCTTCTCGTCGCGTGTAGGAGGCCTGGCAAGCATCGTAGCACTGACGTCGATGACGAATAGCACTGCATCTTTTTGGGATATATAGGCCTATGGTAGTCAGCATAGCTATAATGACAAGACTCCACGCACTCACGTTCTCATCGTAATCTTCCTCCTCCCCTTCCTCTTCACCCTTCAGTGATGATACAGGATCTGCCATGTCCGCGGAATCAAAGCCTAGTAGTACGGCAAGGTAGCAGTATGTAGTGTCTTGTGGTGAAGGATATCGGATGATTGTATATTGACTGTGGTGGTTTGGAGAACAAGAAAACAGGCAGACGCGTGGGACGGCGTTCAGATCGCGATATCACGTGTATGATCCTCTTCAAATCAGTAGAGCGTGATTGGCCAATAGGGTTTATCCGGATAGGTATCCAAGACGCCGTCATTTAACCAAACCCTGTACATTTAAGGTCCGAGTGGGCTGGCGATTTGTTTTCTTTGGAGACATCAGCCACGGGGAGCTCAATTCCTGAACCCTCTCTTCCCATTTTCACCAGAATATTCGTATGGTCTGGCTCAACATGGCTTTCCGAAACCCTATAACACAGCTCACTAAAAGAGCATCTCAGTCAACGCTTTCCAAGCTCACGAGCAAACCTACAGCCTCATTGCGGCAACGAGGCGGCGCAGATCAACTGCGCTCTTTTGCGACGCCGGTGCCACCGGTAAACCAAGATACAACGAGCTCCAAAGGGCCTACGGCAATGGTATTCATGAATATGGGAGGGCCATCGACGACAGATGAAGTGGGAGATTTCTTGAGCAGGCTCTTTGTACGCCCTGTTCTCGCCGCCGCCACCGGCCCATATGTCGTCTGACTGTAACTAACTTCAGTCGAAGGCAGATGCGGACTTAATACCCCTCGGACGGTTCCAGAACTATCTTGGACCTCTTATTTCTAAGCGCCGAACACCCAAGATTCAAAAACAATATGCGGCAATCGGTGGTGGATCTCCGATTCGAAAATGGTCGGAATACCAGGCTGCGGAGATGTGCAAGATCCTAGATAAGATTTCACCAGAGACCGCACCGCACAAGCCCTATGTAGCCTTTCGATATGCCAATCCATTGACAGAGGAGATGTACAACAGGCTACTTGAAGATGGCTTCGGCAATGGCAAGGGAGGCAGAGCTGTTGCCTTTACACAATACCCACAATACAGCTGCTCGACCACGGGAAGTAGTTTAAATGAGCTATGGAAGTGGAGGCAAAAGCTGGAGGGGAATTCGGACAATTTCGGTACTGATGGCTCTATTAATTGGAGTGTGATTGACAGATGGCCGATTCATCCGGGACTTGTTGATGCTATTGCGCTTAATGTCGAGGCTCAGCTTGCATCCTACCCAGAAGATCAACGGGATAGTGTCGTGCTCCTATTCTCGGCGCATAGCTTGCCAATGGATGTTGTAAACCGAGGTATGGCTATTTCTCTACTCTCTAGTTTTCTGTGCTGATACAAACAGGCGATCCATATCCTGCCGAAGTCGCGGCAACAGTCAGTGCGGTTATGGAAAGACTGAACCATTGCAACCCATACCGTCTGGTCTGGCAGTCGCAAGTTGGGCCAAAAGCATGGCTGGGAGCTCAAACTAGCGACACTGTTGAGAACTACATCGAGAAAGGCCAAACGAATCTTATTTTAATTCCAGTGGCCTTCACATCCGACCATATCGAGACGCTGTACGAACTGGATGAAGAGGTTATTGGCGAATCAGGTCACAAAGATACTATCAAGAGATCGGAAAGTTTGAACGGCTCTCCGGTCTTCATTCAAGCTTTGGCAGATATTGCCAAAAAGCATCTTGATAGTGGTGAAATTTGTAGCAAGCAAATGGGGCTTAGATGTCCAGCTTGCACAAATGCAAAGTGCGGCGCAAGTAAAAGTTTCTTTGCCGGAGCAGGTCAACATCAGACCTATGCTACGTAGATGTTTAGAAAGATAGGGGAGAGTGTAAGTTAGAAGCGCTGTGTGTAAGATTTACGGATTCCATTCCCCACACGGAGATTAGATATCACCGAGGCAGTGCGATTACAGTACATGCAGGCTAGGAGGAGTAGGTACTGTAGATTAGATAGGTTCGATGATACATTCATTATGTCACCACTACAGTACGATCACTCACAACAGCTCAGACGCTGTTGTTCCCAGACTGCGCTGTACAACTCACGTCAAGGCCACGCGTCCACAAATTTTAATGTACCGCACTGTATGTAGTTGATGGATTGGATGTAAATAAATAAAACTAATTGTACAGTTATGCAGTGTAGGCATATAGTCCCAGTGAGACGCCAGCAAACTATGAGCTAAACTTAATACTCTCCAGCATTCCAGATTACCATGCGTTAATACGCCAAAATGCGGTTTCAACCCTGTCCGCCCAGCAAATCGGCTCTATCTACGTATGATAAAAGCCAAGCTTGGACGCGCTGCCGATCCAGGTCTGCCCACGCTCTGATCTACCCACCTCGAGCCCACCACAACCCCAGGGCAGCCGAGGACCTTCCAACCTTGACAACACATCTATTCCCACTCCTACTCTAGTCTGCCATGATCATTCTTCTGCGACAACAGTATATTGCTAAGATTGTTCTTTAGAGATCGGTTCTTTGGACCGATCACTTTGGCATATATCCTTGGTATCTAAGACGACTTGCGACAGCGAGGTTCATGTTTATGTCCATATCCCCCCAACTCGGGCGATAAGCAGAAAACTTCACACCATGAATACGACTATGGCGAGCCAGAATGGTAGTGGGAGCACGACGGGTGGTGGAATTAGTGGAGAGCCAGAAGGAGAAGTTTGGGGGGCAACGGGCTCGTTGAGAAGGCATGCTGCTAAAGATTCGTCGCCATCGAGCGACGAAATCACTCCACTGCTGGCAAGTGGCAGTCCTACCAGTGATGACAATGGCAATGGCAAAGCACTAGAATGGGAAGGCCAAGCAGATTATGATGGCCTAAGCTGGTGGCGAAGACCTTCTGTAAGTTTAATATAGCCTTTGGATGGTACCGTGCTGATAAGGGTAGATGTATTGGCTATTGCCAGCTTTCTTCCTCTTTTCGATCGCAGCTGGAGGAATCATGGTACCCAAGCTCAATATGATTCTATCTCTTGTGTGCCGTGAATATTTCATCGAGAAATCCTCTGTGAACCCACATCAGATTTTCACTCCTGTCCTCCTTGGATCCGACAATCCGCAATGTCGAATCCCAGAAGTGCAGGCGCTGGCAACGAAGTTCACATTATACATGACAATTATCACTGGGACAATAAGCGCCGTGATGTCTCCCAAACTGGGGGGTCTATCAGATCGTTATGGCCGTCTAAAGTTCCTTACTATTACTAGCTTGGGTGCTTTCCTCGGCGAGATCATTCTCATTCTCGCTGCGAAGTATCCCGATACGATCAGCTACCGATGGATTCTTATAGGCTCCATTTTTGATGGATTGTGTGGTTCCTTCACTACCGCAATGGCTCTCACCCATGCCTATGCAGCAGACTGTACGCCTCCGCCAAAACGAGCAGTGGCGTTTGGCTATTTCCATGCCTGTTTATTCATGGGCATTGCAGTTGGACCGTTAATTGCCGCGGCCTTCGTCCAATATACAGGATCGATTATCACCCCTTTCTATTTCGTTTTGGCGATCCACACAGTATTCATCCTCTTCATACTTTTTGTCGTGCCGGAGTCTCTCACCAAAAAACGGCAAAGCCTCGCTCAAGAGCGATATGCTGCAGAAGCCGAAGGTAGCACACCCTCAGATAGCCAAATTGATGGTTCGGTTGCCGGCAGTGCTCAAGCCAGCCTCTTTGCTTTTGCCCGCAAAGTAAACATCCTCGAACCCTTGAAGATTCTCTGGCCAACTGGCCCAGGAACTTCTGGCAACCTCCGCGCTAATCTTATCCTCCTTTCAATGGTGGATACTGTGGTTTTCGGCGTTGCAATGGGTGCCATAACAGTCGTTGTCTACTATCTTGGTTTCCAATTCGCCTGGGGGACCGCCGAAATCAGCGTCTTCACTTCCATTGTCAACATCTTCCGCGTCTCCGCTCTTGTCATTGTCCTCCCTCTCCTTAATTACGTCGTGCGTACCAGGCCTGCGAACAGACAAAGGCGAGAGTCTGGATTCGCCGTCCCGCAGCCAAATACGGGCTCAGACACTCTGGATTTAGCTATAATCCGCGTAGCTGTCGCATGTGAAATTATCGGTTACGCAGGATATGCCGCTGCTCGGACACCAGCTCTCTTCGTGCTAGCAGGCATCATAGCTTCGCTAGGAGGCGTAGGAAGTCCAACACTACAGTCAGCTCTAACAAAACATGTACCACATGATCGAGTGGGTCAATTACTCGGTGCAACGGGACTCTTGCACGCTTTGGCGAGAGTTATATGTCCGTTGGTTTTCAATTTGATTTACGCGGGCACGGTGGGCACCTTTCCACAAGCGGTATTTGTGGTATTAACTGCTTGCTTCGTGGTGGCTGCTCTGTGCAGTTGGTTCATCAGACCTCATGGTTCGTTCTTCCCCCTTTTTTTGCCCGACCTCTCCACTAACCTGCTTTAGTCTACCTCGAAGACCCTGTCACCATCAATTCCTCACCTCAAAGGACATCAACGGATCCCGACGTCCTCCTCGACGAAGAAATAATCGGCGTCTGATCCCTGCCTAAACGTCTTGGGGACATGATAGACATATTCCTTACTATGGAACGCCCTCGGGCACATTTTTTTGGCACCGAAAGCATAAGATTCGTTTAGAGTTTTGCGATTTAGAAAGTCTTCACTGACCGGTATATGCATTTGGGTTAGAGATCTACAGATGACGCAGCAGTTCAACAGCTGTTCATATGCAGATTATTATTGCATATGGATGTACGAGGTAAAGATGAGAGATTCAAGTATCACGATGTATACTGTACATTTATATGCGTTCTAACTAGAAATATTTTCATTTACTCATCTCTAGTCAAGAACGGCATCCGGTTTGGATCGAGGAATTAAGAAAGGGAGCACGACGGAAGCGAAGCGAGACCTGCCTCGCTTCAGATCCAACCCCACTCCCCTCTTCTTCTATTCAACATATTCAATCATTGGGCTTTCCTATGTGTTATTATTATACAGGAAGAGGGGATAACTTTCATTTGAGGGTATAGATGCATAGATGAGTGGAAAATTAAATTATCTCCGATGTATCGCATTCATCCCGTTTGTTGCAAGACCCGTATTTCCTAGCCTTATGTATATATCGTCAGCAGCAACCTCGCTTGATTGGCATAAGTCGCGAACCTGCCGTGGAGGAAGGAATATAGGAGTAGAGTGCTAGGCTACGATGAATACTTTTGGGGGTAGAAATAAAGTTATAATAGCGAGAGCCCGCAGAATTACAGTGGTGAACCGACTATTAGGTGCAATCCTGGGCAAGTGTATAGAGGTGTTGGCATGCCTAATCAGTGAAAATGATGAATGCTTTGAGTAAACAGTAACCTTTGTAGTGATATTATAAAGGTAGGGAAATGACGAGAAGAAGGAGGCACTTTATTGAATTGACAGGTCCGATGCAAAGACAGCATCGTGACCATAATGCTGTTGCAGAACCAAGGCACGAGTCCCACCTCTCAAATCAAGGTAAGCACGCTTGCACAATGAGTTGTATCTCCAGTAGGTGATATATGATCAGCGAGTTTTGTCAAGCGACCTTCCCAATTCATGTTGATGAAACATTGAAACTAGAACCAAAGTGAATATGAATGTGGAATAGAACCAAGAAACCGAAATACATGAGCACAATTATCTGCCACAGAATAAAGACACATTTAAAAGGACAAGGCTTTTTCCGTCTATTGCATAGGGTAAATGTAATTCGACCCAGTGAAACAGGACTGATCTGTGGAGGCGCAAGCTCTTATTTAGTATTGCTTCCAATACATCCTGTATTTCTTATATGAAGTACTTAAAACAATCATCATATGAGTCACAAGATCATGATATCTTCACCAAAGTTCAAATGAAGCCAAACACTTGAAGAAAACTCCACACTGCAGTACTACCAAACTCCTGACTTCTCTTCTCATCTTCACCTCCCACCAGCTTTCCATAGTAAACAAATCGCTTGATTCGCTTCCACAAATTCACCCCTTAAAAATCACATATCCAAACTCCAGCAACCCCTCCTGTTCATCCGTTTCGCGATAGGTATCCCCCGCCCAATCAAAGGCTTAAGCTGCGAATTCCAGCTCCTGCATCCGGCAAATCGTAATTAATTTGTGCCTGAGAATCACTCCAGCTCATGGCTAATGCAGGTATTACCTCCTGCAGCTAGATGACTACATTTTGTTAGAGGATACTTCTCTAGGAGTCTGCAGCAATGCTACTCCATGTATATCGAGGATGATGAGTCTGTTGCAGGGAAGAAAGGAGTCCGATCTGGGGTTTTTGAGGTACCAATACCTCCTTCATTTCATCAACACATGAAGTTAAAGCTGTCACTGCTCGGGAGGAAGCAACGTACCGAGACGCGCAATGACCCGCTGAGAAAAGGTGTGAGGTGTTCAAATAAAGCTCTTCATCAACAGTTCACAGCTGGAATATTTATTATTCTTTTCGATGCGGGAGAGGGAAATTGCGAGGTCATACACAGCTTTTTCCATTCCCGATTCTCGAATGAGATTTAAAGTAGACATGTGAAAACTTCAAACTTGAAAGTGGTGAGACTGCAGCCGAAGTCCAAATCCCGCCCAGCCGCTCAAAAATACGTTTCTTGCTTAGCTTTTTCGTCCGTGTCTATCTCTCAAATGAGAGATTGAAAGATTATCCAGTGAGGAGAGAGAGATCCGAGAGAAAGTCGATTATACGCCCAATAAGAGAAAAAGAAAAATGCAGAAATTGGTTTTTAGCTAACTAAGCTTGGAGGGAGCCGGAAGGAAGAATGAGGATTGTGGAAGGAATCACATGTCGATAGGATAGATACGGCTTTCTTCGGTTTTTGCGGGTGATCAAGGTAAAGTAAGGTTGGAAGAATCAGATGGATATAAGTTAAAGGGTATATGCCGCCTTGGTATGATTGCGGAGAGCTACGTGGTGGTGGGGTGTAGTTTGTTTAGTTTTAGTTTCACCCCGATGGAGCAACCGAGATAAGCGAAAAGGGGTCCAATCGCTTTCTGAAGATGGGGCTGGGGATGTGTGGAGGTATGGGTGTGGAGTACCTAGACCGGGGTTCTAACGCGCAATAATCCAGGCTACAGTACGTGCAGGCGACATATGCATACGGTAAAGGCCCTGGCAGGTTGTTTGCTACGGGGTACCTGGAAGCTACTGTACTGTACTTCGTACACGTGGAGCTAGTGCCGGGTGATTCCCCTCTGGAGTTTTCATGGGGGTGGTCTGGGGAAACCCGAAATTAAAGTGACTTATCGGTTGTAGAGGTGGGAGTCATGGCTCCGCCGGTAAGATATTCCGAGAGTTGAACTTGAAGGGCTGGTTTGGTGATTTTCCGTTCAGTGTTGTAAAATCCAACGTATGGACATGGAGTTTTAGGTTTGGGACGGGACCCGAATACTATATTTTGACTTCAGCAATGACACAGTGTGGGTGGTGGAAAAGTTAAAGGGGAGATGATATTATTTGGAACTAGAGCTAGCTCATCGGCCCGTCCCTTGTTGATCTTCGTAGAAATCAATGTTTCTAAGCATGATAAGGTGACTAGTCATCCATCCTATTGCTTGAATTTGGAGCTTCAGATAGGTAATTATTTGACTATCAAGGTCATACACACAAATGCTATGTTGCTCCTCGCTATTCCAATGCTTGTTTACCTGCCGCTCGTAATCGAAATTTATTCCTGACGCAATATAAATACTCGAGAACTGACATACAGTTGTCATCATCATCATCCGAACATCCATACCCATCTCCCCAAGAAAGCTCTTTCATCCAAAAGTCATTCCCGCATGTGACTACCTGGAAATCCCTCAGCCAAAAACCTAATGACTGCCACCCATACAAACTCCCCATATTTTGATACTCAAACATTCGTATACTTAAGTGTGTGGCGGTGCAGTGATGCCCGTATATCTGGTGTTGAAATATATTGACCTTCAAATTGCCGCGGGCGAACGGCCAGGTGCCTCGGCTGTCCGGACCGCGCTTCCTGATAACTAACAGCCACACTGAATACCCCCAATACCTTCCATACTCGGACTTTGTAAAGATACTATCGCTCAATATATTGCGCTGCCACCACCTAATACCGTGGGATTAGTCGGGTACTTCTCCTTGCTCAGACCCATCTCGAGCTCGAGATGGCTATATTAAGATTTGCTTGGGTGTGCTGACTGGACGTCGTATATCTGTATCATGTTGAATGGCTTCGTCCATGACTGGTTTTCGGGGGTTATGTTATCCGCCCAGGAAACTGCGGCGGCGCATCTCGGCTTCGCGAATGATTTCGGCAGAGAGACTGAGGCTGGGCGCGAGGTGTGCGTATCGCTCGATTTCCATGACGACGTCATTAATGATTGCATCAATGGTGTCCAAGCTAGGCACGAGTGTGGTCATAATGCTTGATAGTGAGGGTGACATTGTTGCACCCATGAGGAGGAGGGTTTGCGAAACGATGGAGAGAGCTCCTTGCCAGAGATAAGGCATGTGACCTGCGTGACTGTGGTGTTTTAGTACATAGTGTTTGAAGTGCTGCGTGGAATCTTACTGTGCGGTGATGTGCTCCAACTGTCGAATTGAAGCTTCGAGGCACTTCCGACAATTCTCACGAACTGATGGATCCATGGCTGCCTGTTCATTGTCGAGCACGGCAAGAATATAAGGTCGGAAAATGATAGTTCGGCAAGCGAAATATCGTAGCCGAAGAACAGTCTGGACGGGGTCGGCGAGCATTGTTCGACTGTAGGGAAATTGCAATGCAATAGGCAGGCTCTCGTACCATTGTGCTAGTTGAAAATCTAATTCCGCTACCACTGGCTCGAGACTTTGTGTTGATGCCATCGAGTCTTTGGAGTAGATGAGTTGGCTAACTCGGTTGAGGAGTCGCCGAAGTGCGATTTCGGCTAGGAAATACCAGAGGTCATCACGGCCGGCGCTTTCCTCATCCTCGGGTTCGAAGCCGCCTGGAAGACCGACCATTTCTTCGAACTGGACAATACCTGAGTGTGGAAGATCCATTTCTGCGAGCAAGTCGCTCTCGAAAAGGAGGGCATTCCAGTATACTCTCTCACTCAGTTCCCTTTGAGCTTGAGGAACCCTTCCTGGCGCACTTAGAAGGAGCTGGAGCTTCGTGCTGGTGCTGCTAAGAAGTGTCCAGGCTTCAAGAGGTCGTACGAGATAGAACAGGTACGCTGAAGCGAGTACTGTGCATTGGGCAGATAGGACCGAGTTTCTGGTCATCAGACCAGGAAGAAGCGCCCATGCTGTCGCGAAGTAGGGCAGCCCTGGAGGGTCTTCACTCGGTGGAACTCTTGAAATACTTGCACTGCAGCTAGCTTGACCTAGAGCCAAGACCAATAATACAATGCAGCTTTCTGGCCCATCGCGGAAGCCATTTGATAGAGCGATGCGATAATGGCTTGTCCAATTGAATGGATTGACGCAAGCATACCACACATTAACCTTTGAGAAGAATGCTTCGATATATGCCGAGGTACTGGAGAGGTCCAAGCAAGGAGTTTTTGATAATTGAAGGGGTTCTCGAGCCATCTCGAGTTGGAGCAAAATTTGTGGGTCGTAAGGTCTTGAGACAAGATCGCGAATCAGGGGCCACTGAAGAAGGTGTAGAGCAGCATTAGTGTGAATTTTTGGCATCGTGGAAATATTTGTTGGTGTTGTCCAAGTGCCAAGACCTGTGGAGGGGATCATGGAAACAAAGTTATTAGTGCTTTGCATCATGATATCCTCGCTGCTAATAGTCGTTGCTCCATTAATTGAAGGCGAACTTGTAGATATGGCCATACCAGAGGTTTGACCGATAAGATTGCTCTCTAGCAGACCTTCGATCCGGGTGAGATGTTCCAGGATGAGCTTGTCGCCAGCATCCAGTTTGATGCCAGGCTCTCGATAGATGCATTCCGCGCCAAGTTCTGTACAGAGCTTACATTTTGGTTTCGTCCCATCACATCTTGACTTTCTAGAGCGACATATTTCACACTATGATACATGTCAGTAGCTAGCAATATTGGAGGTAGGCGGACTGACAGCTATAGTAGCTCTGCGCCTAGGGTAGTCAATGCCTGCATCAGTACTCCTTCTTTTCAAAGGGTTGATCCCATCGTCACTATTTTGTCTGTGTTTTACACCGTTTGTCATGGATTCTCTGTCTCCAGAGGACTGAGATAGATTCCTTGTTTTTTGTGCAGAGCCCAGAATGCCCTCACGAGAGAAGCCCGATATGCGCCGAGAGTTGGGTGATTTTAGTGGATTTGGTGAGTGCAAAGTTCCGTTCCCCTTGACTCCGTTGCCATTGGTAAGGAGCTGAAGGCGAGGGGAAGAGACATCGATATTGAACTTGTCTCTAGATATTGAGAATGTTCTGCCGTCTCCGGTGGCAGAGGTTGGGGAGGCTTCTGCTGACGAGCTTGACATTATGCCTGATGCAGGAAATGACACTTAGGATTCATTGAGAAGAACCTGGGCCACAGGCTACAATGTAAGCTGGTCGGTGTAATGGATCTCATAGATGAAGCTTCAAGTTCTATGTGTGCCCTGGAGGTCTCGAAGGATTTAAGGCAAGGCTATGTTGATACGGGTTCCATATCTCTTCCCGAAAGAGATTGATTACATGCCGCGGCCAACCGATTGCTGTGGAGTTTCTCTCAGATCACGACCGTTGCTGACGATTGGTAGATCAGACGATGTGCTCCAGATGAGAAAGCCTGCCAACGCCACGAAATCCTGTGATGCTCATGCAGGTTCCAGTATTGGAAAATCTGGGGTTCGGTAGATGACGGCCGAAGGAAGCCCTTTTGGAAGATGGATGGGAGAGCGAGGTTCGATTAAAACCAACACAGGAACAGCAGCTGATGACAGGATTTTGAAAGTTGCTGAGGCACGGCACGTACCTGTCTAGGTCTGGGCAGTCTGGGCAGCGGGGAGGTGGAGTGGGATTGGCCCTCAAGGGATCAAGGCCAATGGAATCAGAAGCTAGGCATTTAATAAGCCATTTTCCCACCACTGGAGGTGAACCGAGGCAGCATCAAATATCAAAAGCACACTTGAGGCCCATGGCACCACTAAATTTCTGACCTCATCTCGGTATGATTCTGGGACAAAAAATGTCTGATTTGTTTGGATTTCGGATGCGCTTGTGACGACGTCTGCAGTTCACAGCTCCATATGGAGAAAAAGCGGACTGTTGGCTTCCGGCCATCGCGGTACGTATTGTTTTGGTGAGTTTGGAGAGAGGATCTGAGGATGGGAAGGAAAATCGACTGTGAGTGGTCAATAAAGAGCACCATACTGTATTCGGACCCGACGTGCAGGAGTGGCCTTGGTGCCTTTGGAGAGCTGACATAAGGATGAAGATGTGCAAGCGAGATGGAATTATTACTGTATGAGTAAGTTATAGAAAATGAGATATAGCAATTCCTTTTACCTGAAACACTAGAAGTCGACTTTTACCTGATATGAGACTTTTAAAGTTACTTCTTGGCTCTAACTCTAGAGTGGTTCGACGACTTCATCTCATCAAGACTTGGCGTTTGGTTTATTCCGTGACATCACGTGTGTGAGTCTCCCATAGACTTTCTGGGCAAGGAAAGTCGAAGAATATTTCATTCAAGGTCTTTCTTTCAATCAATCTCGTTCAACATCGAAGCACTCTACTCTACCAAGAAACTTCCCGCGTCAGCCGATAGCAGATCCGATATTAATCACGTTCTTGTGCATTCTGGCCCATTATTACATTTTGAAAGGAGTAACAACCAAGGCCAGAGAAATACTGCTTTTTTCTTTGCTCAAGCCGCTGTAATCCGACCACCTCTGCTTATAAACATCGAACCTAATTAATACAACGGCAATATCAACATCCATGCCATATTCGCCAAACAAATATCTGTGGAGACAGGAGCGTGCGTGAAGAGGCAATACCAAAACACCTCGGGAAACGTGCCGGGTAATACTTTCTCCAGGCCTTTCGAGACAATTTAAGACTATATTATTTCAGGAGCATCGCGTTCAACTTAAGGGTTAGATATGAAATTGTTCCCTCCCTTTCACCCAAGCAAATAAAAACACACTGATGGCAGACGTTTGGCCGATGGTATTGGCAGAAGGGACCAGCTCTCGGTTACTAGACCTGCAGACACTCGGCTTGAAATAAATCCAAATCAACGACTGTCACTCATACCTCATCATCTTAGCTATTCAGGCTTCTTCGCAATCATCAAATACATCGGCGTGAATAGATCCTCCTGAGCACCCAACACCAATGCATCACCAGCCTTTGCTAGACTGGCCGCCGTCCTCGCGCTCCCCCTGGGCGCCAGCCTCAAGAACTCCATGCCACTCAGCAACCTCTCCACAGCGCCACGCGCGACCTTTGTCATCCTGAAGATAGTGAAGAAATCCCAGATGGAACCTAGATACCGGAAGTCTCCAGCTAGTGGATAGTACCAGGGTGTACGGTCTGGTCTTCGCGCGAGGTCCTCGGCGTATTGAAGAGTGAACCCAGATGCGGCCATGGCGGCATGGGCTTCGGCGATGGGAACCATGTTCGCGATGCCGTCCCCTTGCTCGATGTCTAAGCGGATGGTTCGGTGGTGGGCATTCATCGGGTCGTATTTATCTGTCATAAGCCATTCATAAACACCGAATATACCGCCAGGCTTCAAGACACGTAAAACTTCTGAATAGACGCCTTGAAGAGAGGGTGCGTGGACTGTGGCTTCGATGGCGTAGACAGCGTCAAACGAGTTGTCTGGAAAGGGCATTTGCTGATCATATTAGCTCAGATTCCCGAGATGGGCAGCGAGCATACCATGAAGTCCCCTTTGACAAACTTGAGCTGGTCTGACATCCCGCAGATGCTTGCCGCGCGAGTAGCACGTTGAATCTGGTAGTCGTTGATATTCAGTCCCGTGATGTGTACGTCTCCAAACTTTGCGATCTCTCGAGCGGGTCCGCCGACTCCACATCCAACGTCCAATACCTTCATTCCTTTTTTGAGGTTCATTCGTGCGGCTAGGTAGTGTTCGTGTCGTGCGATGGCTTGGAGAAATGGCTCGTTGGCTGCGAAACGGCAGAAGTGGAAGGACTGCCCCCATGCCTCTTCGT
The DNA here is from genome assembly GCA_003988805.1 of Ploettnerulaceae sp. D365. Lineage (NCBI taxonomy): Eukaryota > Fungi > Ascomycota > Leotiomycetes > Helotiales > Ploettnerulaceae > Ploettnerulaceae sp. D365. The sequence goes on along the minus strand of QYAL01000092.1, from coordinate 56,725 downwards.
ACAGGCCAGTAGCAAGGTCGTAGTAGCTATTGAGAATTAGCAAATCTTTGGATATCGCGGGACTTAACTGACTTCCTGGTCAGGTTGGCATAGTCTTCTTTGCGGTCCTTGACTTGTCAGTCTGGCTGTAATATGAATCTTAAATGGGCAGTACCTTTCGATCCTGTTCAGTCTCAATTTTGGCATCTTTGTTGTCCCAATGCTTGAAATAGGCATCTGCAGCAGCGCCTTGGGATATGGAGTCCTTTTTCAACATGGCCATGAAGGCAGACTTTTCCGCCGCAGACTTCCCGTGCAGAGCTTTGTTGAAAGCAGCATCTCGTTCATGGTCTTCTTTCATGAGATACTCAGACATGTTAGAATTTGCGGCTGTTGAAGCTGGGATCAAATAAACTGAGGAGCAGGTGGGGTATGATGTGATGAAAGGTATTTCTGTAAAGGAAAAAAATATTGGAGGTTCTTATACTACAATAAAGTAAAGAACCATTCAAGCTCAGATGCCAGAGCGACACTTCGCTTCATGGCTGCTCGGATTTCAATGCGATACCCCTGTGGCGCGTATTCGGATCCAACATCACTGATTGTCACTGGCTTAGATACACTTGGATCTGTGGAATTTGATTGACATGCCGCATTTAATCAAATCCATCTCGATATGGAGTTGGTCCCTGAATCCAAGAACAAAATGCAGATGGTTTGGAACTTGAACCGAGATCCACAAAACCCAACCCGAATACGCTCGCGAATCAGAATCAACAAAGGGACAGACTGTACCTTGCATAATTCCAAGCAATTCTGAATTTCTGAACATAAAACTGGTCACATTTTGTGGCCAAGGAAAGCAGCGTGTTCGTGTTCGTGTTCGGTTCGAGCTTTAATATCGGTGTTACAGTACTGTAAGCAGGCAACGATAAGAACACCCATCCACCGACAATACGCATCTGAGTTGCTCAAATACCCATTCGAGTCGGCTCATGAGAAGTTGAACACCTCTCCATGATCCTTTTAAACAGAAAACAATGTCAGGATTGATCAAAAAAGAATCAAAATTCGAGGACGACTGAGCTGGGAATAACATCAAGGAGAAAATAATATCCCGCGAATAAGTATGAAAGATCTCCTCGCCATGGGAAGGCAAATCATAAGGGCTCTTCCATACATTGGCTTCGATCTGACGATGGAGGTTTTGAGCGGAAATACTAGTGGCTGCTCGGAGAAGACTCAGCCTGGCTATACTAACTGTCATTAGATGCTCAGTCTGAAATATCAATCGCCGCCTTTGTTATCCAGATTCCCTTCCTCGACATCCTAGTCAGAATTGTAGGAGCGATATGTGTAATGCCATTGTCCGACCTCTCTCTATCGCATCAAGAAAGCCCTGATTCGGCTTCTCGAGTAATATAACCTCGAAATACTGCTCAGAAAACACAACACTTTAAGTTGATTGAAGGTGTAACTGCTTCACCATCGCTACATCCGCTGATAGCAGCCAGGAAATGACAACAGTAATCACCCAGGCGGGCGGCAAAAGGGCAAAGTAGTCTCTGAATTTGAAATGACCTACCTACCTTGACGCCGACTTCGAGGAATTCAACACTTCAAGCGCACTTGCTAGCCGACGTCGATCACTCCGTCCTACCCAAAATTACGCCATAAATATTAATGTCGGTTGTTTGTACTCAGCGGGGTTGACTGGTTCCGGGCGGCAAGAGAAATGAGAGCGACTATGCGCGAGTATTTGAGGAAATTGAACCAAAAGCAAAATTGGTCTCACTCGAGCTCCAAGCCCTATAAACAGGAATAGAATAGAAGGATGGAAGTGCATAACGTAAGAGCCTAGACCGGTTCCAATGCTGGCCAGGCCAGCTGAAGTTCCACGCATGAGATTAGAGTTGGGTCACGTGTTTCAGACCTGCAGAGAAAGCACTCTGCCGGGAGCTGGTCTTCTCTTCGGTCTTGACGTGGAGATGATGAATGCGTGTTTGAGGTGCGAAGTATGGTAAGAGAATAAAGACATACTGCCAGTCACCGATCGTAGTGCTCATGCCGGATCACGTGGTTCACACCGCCTCAAAGTCTCACTTCGAGGTGGAACTGAAGGAGCTGCAGGAAAGTTTGAAACGGTCGCTCCAAGGTCGGATAACGAGAGCTCATTATTATGCACTCGGAAAAGCCTCATTCGCGTTGCGAAGATATTCCGTAAGGCTGTTGATGAGAGACTTGTATGAGTTCAACCACCTCCTTTTCTTCCGAACTACTCAGATGATGGCGTGCAGCGATGGAGTGGGGTTGTGGAGAGAACAAACAGTGGAGAGTGAGTCACAGCTTCATGAAACGGACGATCTCGAAACAAAACTCAGGAATGGGGGTCCAATAGAAACAGCCGACACGAGATGAGTCTTCCAGATGGATATCTCGCATTTCTAGTCGTCTTTTACATCTGCAGCGCGTGGATGAATACTCAGGGATTGCTCGCTTGACCTCGCGTATCAACAGACCAATCAGGGTGCTGAGGCTGCTCATCGCTAAACACGAGTTTGACACGCGGCGCCAACGATGAACCTCTCGAATACGATGAACGAAAGTATCTCCGTACCACAACAGCCAGTCTGAGTCTGACAGCAATGGATCGACAAATCTCATCGGCGCTTCAAGGTCGGCTGTGCGAGATGATGGCGCCAGAGTGCGCGGCTTCTTCTGGACCCATTAATGGCCATTCATGGGATTTTGTATGAGTAGGGACCTTTAACGAAGCGGCTCTTAGTTTCATTTGCAATCTGAGGAGCCGCCGGCGGCCAAAAATACACCCAGAGTCGGCGTCACCATCGATAATCCCCTAGTATCCCCTAGGGCGAGCAGTACAGTAAGCTGAACCCGATCTGGGTGGTCGGTGATCCGGGCGCCTCGTGAGGGGCTCGCGCAACATGCGAGTTCGATCCCCGGTAGGACACGGTCCAGCTCGTGTATTTCGTTCGTGTGTTTTCTTGTCTTGTTTGTTATGGCGACGAGAGGCAAGCAGCCGACGCGTTGGCGCGCTGCATATTTCTTCAAGAATCAAGTGAGCGACTACTGCACTTCATATCCACATTTTGCAAGAGGTGTAAGGATTCTGAATATGAGTCAGAGAAGCTGCATGCAGATGTAATGCTAGAGAGCCGATGGAGGTCTTCTTCTCCCGGCGGCTGTCGAGTGGCCTACCAAACGGCCTTCTGGGCCTGACCAAGAAACAAGCTCGGGTTCACACATCAGATTTTTGGTAGCCTTCTTTTCTTTCTCCGCGTTTCACATTGATTTAGACTCGCATGACCCTGGAATTGCCCGAAGGCGATTGGGCTGTGCAGCTTCTTGCCGTGAGAAGGATAAGTATCAGCATGTCGCCTCAGGATTTGTTGGTTTTGATCATTCGATAGAGCATCATATTCTTTTGACGGCCATCCTCATCTCATCTCTTTTACTGTTCCATCATTAGATCCTGACAGACTAGACGAGCTGTGCTCACTACGAATCTCCTAGCCTTCTTCCTTTGTGCAAACACTTGGAGCTGGCCTACTCAATAACATAATTGATAGTGTCTAATAGACTCCTGATCTCATTGCTGCCCATTTCACTACGTAAGTGACATGGTCCACACTCACACCATGGCTAACACTGTGTCCTGCCAGTCTGGAAGCAGTCAAAATGACATTCGACTACTCGTTCTCATTCGGGACCGGGCCAAATACGCCTCCTGACTTCTCCTTCGAGGAGGCTCTGAACAGTGCCTCGTTCCACGTCGGCCACAGCCGCTCCAGCTCTCATGCTTCAATGTACTCTCAAAGGTCATCACCTGAGTCCGTCAATACCCAATTGACCACCCCAGCCAGGTCTCCCATCAGACAACATGGACCGCTGTTGCTGCCCAAGATCCGTCCTCAGGATCAGGAGATTTATTCTCCTCCCAAGCGGTTCAAGAAGACGCCAATGACCAAGTCTAATACCCTTCAGCACACGGCCACCTTTAGACCCTCACACACGAGAAGTTACACCAACCCGGAGTCTATCTCTTTCACTGCCCAGGACAACTTCCCGTCTCACACTCGCTCCATGACAACGCTGTGCTCCCCGATCACGTTCGCAACACCCGACTACAATGAGCGACGAGCTTCCAGCGCTGACCTACTGGATACCCAAAGCCTCGGTAAATACGGATTCCCAACTTACCGCCAGATGCCCACCTACATCCCATCCGGGACGAACAGCACCACCGAGACCTTCCAACCGGGCACCTTTTACGTTCCCCAGCGCACTCCCTCTCCTTTGCAAAACTCCATCTGCCTCGATGAAATGACACTATCCCCCATCGACGATGGGCCCAACACCTCCCTAATGGCCTACCTAACCTCGCCCAACCCTGCGCCGGCCCTTGTGCGCCAATTGAATATTCACCTCCGCGATACAAACTGCAAGCACTTCTGGTGGGATATCCGTCAGATCCGCCCCTGGACAACCTTCAACCCTACAACCATCAGTACGATCCCAGGTCTGCAAGCCCTTCTGAACATCAACCTCCCCTCCTCCACCTTCCCAACCCCACCGAGAACCTCCTCTCAGCCCGAGACCGAGCTCGAGCTACAGAACATATATACCTCCTTCTACGCCACGAAGCTCAACGCCGCGCTCTCCCTCTCCCTCGGCCCGCGCCATCTCGTCATGCGGCCCTCCACCAAGGGCACCACCGACCCGTCGTTTATCTCCAACTACACGGATGATACCTCGCAGCTGATCTACGGGCGGGGCCTGGGCCGCGTCGTCGGGCTCGTCAAGTCCTTTGATCGCTGGAACACAGGAATGCGGGTCGAGGGTAACCACCGCAAGGTCGAGTACCTGCGCGGCCTCGCGCACCTGCACCGCCACATGCGCGAGCACGGGTGCCGGTACGGGTTCATCCTTACGGAGATCGAGCTCGTGGTTGTGCGCAACGGTGGCGACAGCACGCCGCACTTTGGGTACCTCGAGATCCAGAGCATCCAGCTCGCTGCGCACGTCGATCCGCCCCCGGCCGCCACTGCCGCCACATCTTCGTACGCGGATGTGGAGCACTCGTTTGGGATCGAAGGGGAGGAGGAGGTGTGTGTTCCAGAGAAGAGGAAGAAGGAGCGGATGACGGCGCTACTGGCGTTGTGGTATCTACATATGCTGGCGAGGGACGATGCGTTGCCGGGTCAGGTGGGCTGGAAGAGCGAGATTGGAGCGCCGGCGGAGGGCACCAGGCGGAAGTGTTTGCCGAAGGATGAGTGGATTCCCGAACCGCAACTTGCGGAGAAGAGGGAGGCGAAGAGGGCGCGGGGGTGGGTTTGGCCCGAGGAGGCGGTTGGGAGGAAGGAGCTGGGGAGGAGGGGTGTGAGATATAGTCAGTAGGGCTTTGGGAGGGGGGTTTAAAAAATGTGGTAAGAGCGGGCTGCTGGTCGGTCGGTTGAGTTCTGTATGTGTCGTGCGGGACGAGGGATGAGGGATGAGGGATGAAAAAGTTGATGATGGGATGGGATGAGATGGGAGGGTATATGAGTAATTACTATGTGAATTTGCCTACCTTTGCGCTCTAATAATACATCTGTACACATGAATGATTTCAAAAGTACCTTGGTCTCACTCGAATAGTAAGTAGATCGGTATTGGGTATCGGAAAATTGTAAAATTTGTGATGAGCACGCAAATCAAAATTGCTCAAAACTCATGTGAGACTACCCATGCTACCCAACGCCCCAAATATCCAATTGCACAGATGATTTCATCCATGTGCCTCTTTTCGTCGTCTAAATGAAAAAAATCGTTTCCGTCATGTGATTATTGTAAATGCTCGCGCCAGGTACAGTACACTGCCAAGACGCTCCTGGTCTTTATGCGCAGAGACCGCATTACCACTTGATGACCTTCTTGGGGAAGAACTCATCGATGAGCTCGAGGTAGTATGGCTAGGATTTGCATTAGTATATGGTATGTAGAAAAGTTGGAATCGAACTTGCGTACCTTCAGCTCCTCAACGCTGGGCACCTCGTCGCTTTTGCTGTACAAATCATACGGGTTGAACTGTCGGACCGCCTCCAGCATCTTCTTATCCTTCTCGTTCATAAAGTACATGTACTCCTCCTCCTTGTGCCAAGGATAGAATGAATGGTATCTGATCATCGCCAACGCCTCATCTGGCAGCGTCGACTGATCCTTGACAACATTGTACAAGTACTCGTCGTGGCCCCAGGAGATCATCACATTGTCCATGCCACATCCGGGCTCATAAATACCGTACTTGGTGTTGTACTTTGGATTCTTGCGGTCCGGATTCTCATCAAAGGTATCCGCAGCGAAGACGATCTTCTCACTGAAAGCGCATCCGACCGGGAATGTGTCACCGACAACATCCCACTGGCCTTCAGCGCCGTAGAAGAAGAGTAGCTTGCCAAGATCGTGGATCAGGCCCGTGCATATCATCCAGCGCGGTCTGCCGTCCCTACGCATAGCTTCGGCGGACTGAATAAGATGCTCAATTTGGGACAGGGAAGTGTCGGGGTCGGACTCGTCGATGAACTCATTCAGCTTCTCCATGGCACCCCAGATAGACATCTCGGCGCGGGTTTCATTGTGAAATTTCTCACGGGCAGCAACGTTGAATGCTACCGTTTGCTTGGTGTGTTGTTCTCTGTAGGTAGCTTTGACTTTAGTGTCGCTGTCGAGGTATTGACGAAACTTGGCCTTGTCTTTCTCTAAGTCATTGTTGGTCTGATTGTGCTTCTTTTGGCGCTCTTCTTTGGCTTTGAGGTCTGCTTTCATGACATTGATGGCGTCCATTCGGTCGGAGATGTCTTCAAGTTCTGCGCCGTCCCGGATGGGGTAAGGGCTCGTGGCTGAAGGTGCCATTGTGAGGGAGGTGCTCGATGAAATTTGAAGGAGAGTAAGATTGATTTGACTGAAGATGCAGAGGTAGCTCTAGCTGCCGGACCAGAACCCAATTTATAGGGACAGGTATTGGTATGACGAGAATTCGGGGAGAGATCTCAAGTAATTAAATATGTATGAAGAGTCGACTCGTCTAAAATGATCGAGAAATGTAGTGTCCGCGTGAATAGACTGATCACAAACTTGAAGATTGAATTTGAATTTTAGAGTAACCACGAGACGTAGTTATACGTGTTCGTCGCGAGTGTAAAATCATAAAATCGGCTGGCGGTGAAAATTTCCACTTGCGTGTAACATTTGGGACACTAGATACCTCACTTGATGGGTCTAAGTCATGGTGCCTCGCTGGGGCCCCATTATTGAAAACAAACAGGACCATGACCGCACGATGACAACATAACGAGTTTAATTCGCTTGATTGTGCGGGGATATGTAGAGAAGACTTGGGGACTTCATTTGAAAGCATGGAGAGATGGAGAAAGACTGGGAATAGGATCTCATGGTGTGCTAGAATAATACTAGAAAGGTCATTCCAATCGAGAACTTCAAGGCGTGTGACGAAGGGATCATGCTGTGTAAATTTCCTCCCACAAGCTGGATGAGGAAAGTTTTGAAAAGTAGCGGAGAAATTATGTTAGGGCGAGGCTAAAGGCGGGTAATGTGGAGATGGGGATTTGTCGGGGTTTGATGAGGGAATTTTCCGCGTCTTTCGTGCCGTGGAAATTTGCCATCTTGGGATCCCTTTTCGCTTAAGCATAACGAGCCGAGGCACATTGCCAGTTCGAATCTTTGATAGTTGAATATAATACACCAAGTAGTGAATTGTATTCTACGAAGGAAAAAGACATTAACTTGAACACGGAGCTAACTTCCCCGAAACCCATATGTGGTAGGATAATGTGACATTTTCGTCATTGTATCGTGTTCACCGATTACCGCTTTTTATCTACACTTTACATGGTCCGCGTCAAAAAGCTAATTTCAGTATCAATACAGACTTCGAATTCCTTGCAGTTCAATATTCCAGCGTATAGTACACTTTCGAATTAGACAAAGTTGAAATGGGAAATTCCTTTGCTTCTCGACAGAGATATCATGAATTATAAATAACCATTCCACAATTAACCCCCTCGGGAACACTAACCCCCGCATCTCAATGCCAAGTTTCACTTCCCAAAATGCTCTCTACCATCGTTAGCTGACTATACTGGTTGGCTGCTAGTTGTGCTTCTAGTTATATTATGGAATCTAATCCAGATCCAACCTCATTACACAATCTGGCACTTTGGTAGAGTTTCAGTTCGGGGCTAATTGAACGCATGGCATATCTTATTACTGAAAGGAAATGTCTGTCGGCGGATAAAAGGAGTTAAGGAATGATTTCCGATAGCGAACAAATCAAACACTTTGAAATCTGAGAGTCGTACTTGGTGCCAATCAGTCATTTTTCAGGGTAACCGTAGGGAAATGGGTTGGTTGAGGTGACCCTATGCTTAGTCCTGTTTCAATTCAGAAATCCTTTAGTTACTAGAAGATTGGGTATATTTTGTCTATAGGGCTGTGATAAAAGCCTTGCAGAAAACTCATCGCCTGTCCATCTTTAACGCCACTATATAAATGTACAGAGTCAACTACAGACAGAAGAAAGTATGGTACAGAAAGACAAAAGAAACACACCGAAGACGCTCTATCTCCTTCTGACCTCTCCACTTGCACGTCTACGATCAAGTCGCTTGACAACACTCCCGAGCACGGCCTTCAGAATGCCGTCGCCTGTCAATCCAACGCCGCCATCGCTGGAGCTTCTTCCACCTGTCCACGTCACTGTGTCTACAATATCGCGAACTCCGCCTTCAACCAACTCACTCAAGCCATCATCGAGCTCCTCGAGTGCCTCCTTAGCACCCTCCTCATTGCCAACCTGAAAAAACTGCACACCAACCTGGAACGGAGGTGCTTCAAGCTTATCCAGTTTCTTGGCTGCAGACAAGAGAACCGACTCGACATCATCAGATGGGACACCATCCGTAAGAACGATCAAGTTCAAGGGCTTCAACTCTCTGTCGAGCGCCATCTCGCTCTCAAGTTTTGTTAAATACGGCTTCAGAATATTGTGAACCCTGATACCCGTAGGTGTTCCGCCTTGCGGTCTGACACGCTCGAAGATCTCGTGCACGGTAGCTGCGCGCTTGATGCCTCTATAGCCACCAGGGGCAACGCCGTCCGATGGATTACCAGGATGTGAGGATTTGTGATTCATGAAGTAGACGTCGATACCGTCGCTGTCATGCTTGGTGATGATGGGAGCGATGGTGGAAATGGCTTGGTTGACCTCGCGCCATGAGCGCCCGGCCATGGAGCCGGAATCATCGATCAAGAGGATGGTGTCGAAGGTGCCGAGGAAGGAATAGGGGTCTTCGCCTCCGCTGGTTGCAGGCGCAGAAATGGCGACTTGAGGTTGAGTGGGAGATGCCAGCTCGAAAATTTGATTTTCAAGTAGTGATCCAGATGGTACGATCGGCGAACTTGTATAGGCTGGCGGAGGCTCGTTGGAGGGAACTGTAAAAGCGTTCATACCTGGACGATCTGGACGCCTTGTTGCTGGAGTCTGGCTGGCGAACGGACTGGGACTTCTTCGAGCAGCAGAGTCATCTCTCTCTGATGCGCCTAGACCCATGTCGGCGGTACTTCTGAGGGTAGGTGTTGTGGGTGTTAGAAAATCCGAGTGCGAGGAGGTGTTCGATCTTTGCGATACGTTGCTAGATTTACGACCGAGTTTACGTATTGAGCCAAAGATGGAGCGGCTTGTAGTTGGTTCCGGCTGGAGACCCCATGTTGACCCGGTAGTCATGACTTGTGAATGGCTTAACTGAGTCACTAGTAGGTTGTTGTGTGATGTATGTTCGAGGTGTATGGTGATAAAGCGAAAGAGTATCGGTGAGAATCTCAAGCTCTTATACGTATTGGTGCTTTGCCCAGCCATCGCCGTCCCCGAGCGATGATGAGGTGAATCCACCCTTAACTGGATCCAAGAAGGACTATGAATCTACCGAGAGGCTGTGAGGGGTAGATACTACCATGCCATCAGCAACGCCGCTCAATTCTAACAATTAGTGAAGAAGAGAATGACTGCTTTCACCCTCTGACTATAGATTCACAAACCTCTAAAGAGGCAAGGTTGTCCTTAGCGAGGCTCTGGTGTATCTATCCATTGGCTCGCTAAGCCCTGCACAGCCTTGCGGAGGTGTGCTATGCGCAGCACCAACACGGCTGCGCCCTACCCCAAGTCTATGGGAGACGCAAGCACTACCCCTCCCAACGCTCCCGGCTTTGGTTGTATGAAGTACGCCTCGTCAAGAGCCCATCATTTCAAACCAATTCCGCCCCCAACTAAGGCTCGCCTGAATGCGTAATCCCCCCTCCTTCCAGCCTTCCAGCCTTCCAGAGCTACAGCCTGCAGGTACAATTTCTTTCCATAAGCAAAGTTCCCATTGCCCTATTGCTGAGTTGAGGTTGAATTTCACATAGTCTCAGCTGCATGCCTTGCTTTCCCTCTCGCCCTCTGTGCCTCTTTGGCTTGCTTCCTAGCCTGGCTGATGCTCAATCCAATTTCCTCGTTGATCTTATTCACCAAGCCATCCTCCTCGATATCATCCAACGTGAAAGCCCCTAGATGTCCTTGCCGCCATCTTTGTATGATCCATAGCGCAGCCGCATCAATATCTGGAATTCCGCCTTTGCCTAATCGCCCAGTCTTTCTGCATACGCCTTCTAAGAATTCCACAACATCGTTTGTTGGTGTGCAATACTCGCTATACCAAGTTTCCCCGCCTTGTTGCTTGTTGATGTGGTACAGTAGATAATCACACAGCGTAACCGGCGCAATGATTGTATCCTTCACACTGCCCACAAGCGCCAGTTTCATCATCGCCTCTGCGTCGGGCACAAATGGCACAAACACACCAGGGGTATCAACCAAGTACACGCCTTCGGTACCCTTCTCTTCATCCCTCTCCACTATTTTGACGCCGCTGGCGATTTTCCTCGTCACGCCAGGCTGTGCTCCAGTAAATGCCGCCTTCGCTTTATGTACTCCGGCCATTCGCAAGGCATTGAGAAGGGAGGACTTCCCCACGTTGGGCATGCCAACAACCAGTATTCGTGAGCCTAGGAGGGATTGGTGGTGCCAGGCATGTTCTTTGGCAAAATTGAGGACTATCTTCATGTCTTTTTTCGACTTGTGGTCGGTGAAAAGTGTAGTGTGTGGCGCATGCCATTGCTTAATTATTTCTTCCCTCTGTAATTTGCAAGTTAGTCTGTAGCCATCTTAGAAGTAATGAAGATCATGGGCGGGCGATGGACGAACCCTTTTGTCAGAAGGCCTATCTTTACTCCCTAGATCTCGCTTTGTGTATATAACAAGACGTTCCCTCCCTGCTAAGGACTGCTCGAAGAGGGGATTCCGCGATGTGAGTGGTACACGGTAGTCGCGACATTCGATGATCAGGTCGATGGAAGACAGCATGGTCTTCATTTTCGCCAGACCGGATGCATGGTGTCCAAGGAAGTAGGACCGCGGCAGAGAAAGCTGGGATGGAAAGACGGCGCGAGGAACAAATTGTGCCATATCTTCGGCTGGTGTGGCGATGCTATTGGTATGACATTGTATTCTCGAGGATGCCGGAGATGTTTGATTGAAGCTTGTCCTGACGCGAGGCTGCCGGATATTTTCGATACTTGCCTCGCCTGAGAATCAGCCAACCAAAGCCTAGTACAGCACACCGCTCAGGGGAACAGTTAGCCTGTAACATGAACTTTGACATTATTAGCTTCTAGCGACATGTCGAACGAAACGTCGTTATCCGAATAATTCCCTTGCATATTCGAGAAAAGTCTTCTCGCTGTAAATTTTAACCTTTGCATTTATTCCTCTAAAGTTTATTTCAGATATATATTTCATTGTGATACTCTGGATAGAACAGACCTCGTTGGTGTTGAGCAAAATCTACCCGAGGCTGGAGTTCTAATCTCACCTTCCTGTCTACACCTCTCAGCGGAGCTCATCTAATTCATCTTATACTTTACTTCATTCACAATGGCTGAATCGCAATCCACAAAGCCAAGCTTCATGACCCGCTTATTCCGTCCAAAATCAAGAGCACAACTCCGCAAACCACCTCCAAGAGCACCGCCTTTACCCTCAGAAGCATCCTCACTGTCCCGTGTTAGTATTTCTTCCCAAACAACATCCCCACTATATCCACCTATCAAGCCGAAACCGCTAGCTCATGGAGCTATCTACCGGCCCTTAGATGACAACCGCGATGAGCAAACGGGCGAGAGAAGGGATGACACCGACTTGCTCCATGGTCTAGCTCATCACGAGTCGAATGACTCCCTAAATGAACTGGCCGCTCTGAAACTTCAGGAAGAATGGCGACCTCCTGGCGAGTGGGATATTGCTTCACTATCAGGTACTCTTTGGGGCGAGATAACTTCATACCTCGCACCAGGTGACAAAGCCGCTCTAGCGGTGTCTACAAAAGGACTACTGGTAAAGGTAGGCACTGAGTGCTGGTGGGAATTAGAGAAGGAGGATAACAGGAGGGAGAAGTTAAGATTTCTAATTACCTTGGATGAGAAATTGCCTGGTCACTTACTGTGTTTTTCCTGCGCGAGATATCACAAGAGAACTCAGAGAGGACTGGAGACATTGAAGCGGAGAACCGTACTGAATCCTGTATATTACTGCCCAATGGTTGGAAAACCTGGTCATCAACAACCCGGCGCACGTATCACTCCGGGCTGGAACTTGCCATTCACATTCGTACAGCTGGCCATGCGGGGACAGAAGTACGGAGTCGCTACGCACGGGATACCCGTCAATGATCTAGGACGTCGATGGAAAGACATGAACAGTGGATGGAGTCACCAGAGCCGGTTTTATATCCACAAAGGGCATCTGCTAATGCGAGTTGTGAGCAAGAGTTTCGCAGCACCAAAGCTGCCACCCAGCGGCCTGCGACACTTGCTATACAACAGGGAAGACTACACGCCATACTTCAGTGCCTGCGCTCATTGGCAAGACGGAGAACTGATGCCCGTATGCAAATGTGCACTTTCACATATCCCTGACAATCGCCAGACGATCGCGCAGCAGCTTACCAAAGGGCCATTAATCAACCAGAACCTACGCAGTCCGAATCCTATTGTTACTTTATGCTCGAAGTGTCGGCCAATGAGGAGATGTCCGGAATGTCCCTCGGAGTACTTGGTGGAGCTGAAACTTGCGGAGGACAAGGAGGATCCGATGTTGAAGTTTAAGCAAGCCATTGTGGTGACAAGATGGTGTGATTTTGGGGATGGCACGTCACCGTATGGTCCTGAATGGTGTGCTGTGAATGGGTTGGACGTCGAGGATAGAGAGACTTATGATAGTTTTGCGCTGATGGGACGAAGAGCCATATCCGGCATTTTTGAATCGCAAAACGGCATCACGATGCCGGGACAGAGAATGATGAGTTTGAATCCAAAAATGGTTAAGCAGGGCGCAGAAGGAGATGATTGGTATTGAGAGACATTTAAGTACTGAGGATAAGAAATCCATCAGAAGATTTGGAGGACTTTGAGGGTGACTATGATCCCAACCTGTTGCAACATCGTCTCCACGATTGCCACAGGCTGAAGTCTACGAGCCAGCACACAGGAACACTCCCATGATTCAACCTAAGTCTGTTCTGATTTTCAGATCTGGCTATGGAAAAGAGCATCTTGGATTGGGGAGGAAGGTGCACATCCAGAAGGAGAGGAGACAACAGTACTCTCAGCATTTATTGCAAGAAATTAAAACATGATGTCCGTAGTAATTGAATCAGGTCCAATATCACTTTGATCAAACGAATACATTGAAGTCTGTTGATCGGCCGCCCCGGCAATTAATTTACCCCCTTTACCCCTCGTTTACCGAACTGTCACCCCGCAATTCTTTAAGCTAGGACGAACTCCGAGGAGGCAGGCCGACCCCAATTTGCTCCAATGCACTGCACATATAGATTCTCTACCTGTAGAGTTCGACTTTCAACCATAAGATCCTCACCAATACTACTACACAAACATCTCGAACGAGCCCGACCTAAAATCCATACTATCCACACCACTCGAACGCTCAAGATGCGTCTCCCATATGTCGACCCCTCCACCATCACTGCGCCATCAGACACCGCAATCGTCGAGCGCGTGCGTGCACGACGCTCTCCTCGCCCTCTGCAAGCCCTCGACTTAACACTCCTTCACTCTCCCGCCGTCGCGGACGGCTGGAATAGTTTTCTGGGCGCGATTCGCACGAAAACCAGCCTGGCGGACGACATCCGCGAGATTGCTATCTGCAGGGTAGCGGTCATCAATGAGGCGTGGTACGAATGGGCGCACCATGCACCATTGGCAAAGGCCGGTGGCGTGAGTGAGGAGGGCATGAAGGTTCTCGAGGTGGAGGATCTCGGCGCAAGGAAGAGCGGTGAGGGATTGACGGAGAGGCAGTGGGCTGTTGTGGGATATACGGATGCCATGACAAGGAATGTTAGTGTGAAGGATGAGACGTTTGCAGAGCTGAAGAGGCTTTTCTCGGAGCAGGAGGTTGTTGAGATAACGGCAACGGTTAGTCCATGTCCTGAGGTGGACGTTTGGGTGTTGAGTAGCATACTGATTGAAAGATTTAGGTTGCATGTTATAATTGTGTCAGCAGGTTTCTTGTCGCGTTGGATGGTAGGTTCTGATCCTTCCCTAAACTTGCAATTGCTGATCTCGTTCCAGTCGGAGAAAAAAATGGTGTCAAGGCCCACTAGAATGAAAGATCTGTTTGCTTATCTACAACTATGTCACTTGTCACATAAATAACAATATTATTGTACAAACTGGTTGTCGGGAAATTGTGCCTGGGGTCTCAAGCAGGTACCCTCGGGATATTGATACGGATCTTCATTTATCATATCACTTGTTATGCGCACATATTTGTTACCGCCAGAGCTTACGCAGAATTCTAACTATACCAAAGGTAGAGCTACAGAAGAAGGTTCAACATTAATAATGCAGGTGAGTTTAAAATTCAATTGGCATCGTTCTGGAGACTAACGAGACAGAGGACGCAAAGAGAATGTGGTGAATCATCGTGATATCTTAAACCCCTGAAAGTGGGAATTGGCGATCTCCAGCTTCTACCAAGACCCCGAAATGCCCCTATCCGTGGTTGCATAAGCGAGCTACAAACAGCCTTCGACACCAATCGCCCCGACGCGTTTCTATCGCGTCGCATCTCTTTAATGTTATATTACCCATTTCCTTTGGCTGTCCAATTTTCAAAATCTCGTCATCTTTTGTCTTTTCAACGGCTATTTAGGAGTTCGTAAACTTCGAAGAATAACGCTCAAGATGGTTGTCTCACCTGCTGTGAGAGCATCTGCACCGTTCAGTGGGATAATCAAGAATTCCAGAAGCAAAAACCGCGAGGTCAGACGTCGAGGCCGTAGTTGTCAATGCCCTCCAAAGCAGTACTCAAGAGAAGTCTGTACGTATAGCTATCCGCCATAGCCTCAATCATGACTGCTTACAAGGAGACAAGGGGGCATTGCAAATCCTTGTTGCCATCATGCTAATAGGTCGAAGAAGACGTATATCAACCCTAATGATATACCCTTACCCTCTAGCGAGCAGCAAACTTCTTCATCTCCCTTCTTCTCTCGGGTACACAATGCCCAGATTACCAAACCGTCGGACAAATACGGAAGTTGGAGCTCTAGACCTCCGCTTCCACATCGTGACAAGGGCTCCCCACGAAAGCCTCGTAGGCTGCCATTGCAGTCTGATAATCAGGTGGTTGTCAGTGGGTATGTACCATGTGTGCTAGGAACTGAGCCAAGAGTGTCAAACGCTTCCAGATATTTTCTACAAGAACTGTTGACCACAATACAATACCTCCAAGCTAGGGAAGTTGGAGTAAGAACATCAAACATCCGCTCAGAAACAAAAACAGAAGCCAGTCAAATCACAAGAACTTGTCCTCGTCCCCTGCTAGACGCTGTCCGGGATGGTACTCCCTCCCCAAAATCTAGTCTTGTCGATGCCCAAATTCTCTCTGAGCTGAACACTGCCGCGAATCAAGGCAGCAACAATCAGATTCGGCGAAGACCGGTGATAGAGCTCACGTCGCAACGAATGACTGATACTCCAAGGTATCCAGATGAACCATCCGACTCCTCATCGGACGATGAGGCCGAATCATCATCAGATGAAGATGACGATATGTCCGAATACTCATCGAATACCACAGCAAGCCCAGAGCGGTCCTCAATCTTTGAGCCTGATACCGAACTTTCCGACGGCGAGGACACGTCCTGTAGTAACAAGGATTTAGTGAACATCAGCCCGAAGCGACGGAGGAGATTTTATAGACGGGGCAAACCGCTACAATCTATTGAGAGCGATACCCCACTTCACTATGAGGCGCCCACGACACCGGCAAGTACTGCACCAGGCAGGGATATCTATGATACGATAAGATATCCACGCTTCGTAACGCCTGCGGTACGCACGCCTCAAATGGGTAGTCGAGAGCGACCCTTTGTGGTCGATCACGATCCGATATTGCCCTCCCACTGTAAAGCAGTAGCAATCGCACATCGACCGCTGCCACGGTGCCTTCGCGCCGAAAGCGTGGCCCTGGAGAAAGTAGTCAGCGATCATGCTAGGCTTTTCCAATCCTGGAAGACGACCTATGCAAACTTGTAGGAAACATGTGCAAGCTCGATGATGTTCGGAAGCGGTGAAGGGGGATAAGGTTGATATTTGGGTACTCGGGGTGATTGGTGTTCAAAAGATTGCTAGAATTGTTTTTATCTTGTATGGCAGTATCGGAAATGAAGTCTTTGAGGGTTAAGAAAAAGCTTTGTCGCGATTTGTCTTGGCGTTTGGGGTTTCTCTAGGATATCATTCATTATATGGCATTCTAGAAAATGCCAAAAGTAGCGTTTTGTAAATGGTATCTCGCTTCATCTCTCCATGTCGTCTATTGCACAACACCTTACTCTCTTACCCCACCCACAAGACTCCCAAATCCCATCCCAGAATGTGCCCAATCGTCCCTTCCATCATCATCTCCGTGTCTGCATACTCAGATTCAAAATACCCACCTTCGCTAAAGTTGGAGGCTCGCGCTATTGTGGAATGATGTGAAGGGATTTATTGTTGATTTATGAGTTGGGATACACATGATAACTAGGTGCAAGATAGCTGCTGCTACTAATGTTTACTATGTAGAAGAGAGTTTTTGGAAGCCGGATGAAATAATTAACTTTGTAAAGTGGCCTTTTGTACGAAGACATGGAATGGATAAAGGGGGTTGCTTAGACGAACAGCAACATTGAAATATGTACTAAGAAGGTAACGATATGGACTCTCCAGCTCAACCACAGACATCAGACCGCGATACCGGCTTCAACACCCCCCTTGACCTCCGCAAGCTGGGCCTTCTTCTCCTTGAGCGCCGCAAAATTCCTGTTCATCGCGTTCTGCGTAAACTCCCTGCCAGTAACAGCTGGATACTTCCCGCCCTTGCCTTGGATGACTGCATCCGTACACGGCTGATTGAAATACGCCATGCTATACCTGGGGCCAAAGTAATCCTTCTCCGGATCCATCGGCGTCTTGACTCTATGGAACGTACTCTTGAAGCGGTCATCGCTCCAACTCATAAGCAGGTCACCGATATTACAGATGATCTCGCCTGGAGCGGGCTCGACCTTAGTCCAGGTATCGCCGATGCCGAAGCCAGTGCTCACTTCACGGCCGGGGCAGATTTCAAGACCGGATTGGCCGGCGCGTTGGAAGAGGAGGGTGATGAAGTCCCAGTCGACGTGGGCCCCGGCTCGGTAGTAGCCTTCTGGCACCGGGACCGATTTGTCGACTTCAAAGTAATGCAATAGCCGCAGCACGGTCTGGGATTCTGGACGGGAGACATCGTGCGATTTGATAAAGTAGTCGTCTTCGAAGCCGAGGCCGCGCGCAAAACACACCATGAGTTTCTCGCTAACGGATTGCGCTTTTCGCATGAATCCCAGGCTGGTGTCTTTGAAGCCTGGGAGCGTCGAGTCGGGTAGCCAACAGCCGTCCATATTGGCGCCGAATTGCATTTGGTAGCTCTCCTTGCGGTCGGGTTGCCCGGTCGAGGGCCGGATTTGCGCATTCTTCTCCCAGCCGGCGTTCAGATGTGTGAAGGGGACGGTGGCTTTGGTGGCGTCTGGAAGGGAGAAGAAGGATTCCGAGGTGCTGAACATGTGCTCAATTTCTGGGAGGGAAATGCCGTGGTTTGTGAGTCCGAAAAATCCATCTGTTTCGGCGGCATGGATGAGTTGGAGTGTGATCTCTTCAATACGATTGTCAAAGTCGTGTAGGGAGATTTTGGGAATAGACCGTTCGGAGTATTGGGTAGAGGCCATATTGAGAGTTGATGATAGAAGCTGAGAATTTTTGGATAGTATGAGAAAGTGAGAAAATATGACAGTACTGATATCGGTCTAGTAGGATGAGATAGGCCCAAGTATGAGTTTGATATTATCTACTCAATCATCTGAAGCATCTCAAAGAAGTTGACACTTCACTTCTAGCCTTCGCCCTGGGATCTCCGTATATATATATATATCTTCCGATTGGGAATCTGATTGCAAGCTTGACATAGTTCATCTCGTCTTCTCAACTAGAGATGAGATTGAGGCGAAAGACTACCCCACCCTCGCGATATCCGTATCTCAGGTGAGGCGGCTTACTCCGCGCACCTCGATTGGATGGAGATTTGAGGCTGGCTATTATCAGCGGTGGGTGCCGCGCCAAGGAATGTACGGGCGAGCCTTGGCTGTGTTCGGCCGTGTGCGAGTTTATTCTCTCCAGATGTGAAGCTGGTGAAGCTGGAGAAGAAGCCTTAACCTTCTCCAGAGATTTAGTCGTTAGAAGACTTTTGCGAGATGCTGCATGTTCGTGTCTCACGGAAGACACCGAAGCTCAGGTAATCCAATTATATCAATTGCATATCCCAAACCACGAGCGAAGACCCTAGATCCCACACCTACTTTTGATATTGACCTTTGTAGTATTGTACATGCTTTTGCCCTCCATCCTAGTGCTCAAGTACCACCAATGGTGCGCCATATGTATCAATCCCCTGCCCCGTATACACATACCATTTCCTGATTATTCTGTAGAATCCCAACCCCTTCTACTCCACAGACACCTTAGTCTTTTGCTTCGATGACGCTCCACTCTTGACTCGCTTGGCGGTAGGGCGGTTCAAGTGGTGGTCAGGAATCCAACTCTCATCATAGGCCTTCTGGGCCAAAGCTCCAGTAGTAACGGCCGGTCCATCAGCTCCAATAACAGAGACCTGCTCCTCAACTGGGACAGCCTTCTTCGATCCACCGGAAGAGCGTTTCGCACGTTCGCCCCCTTTGCCTCCGCGCTTGGTTTGTGGGAAGAGGGTCTCGATCCAAGTCTTGTAGACGAAGTAGAGGGTGCCGACGAATGCAGCGAGGAGGAAAAGATACAAAAAGATGCTGCAGGCTTGGTTAGCTGTGATAGGTTTGAGAAGACACAGTGACGTACATCTGGGGGTCGAAGATGCTAGTAGCTGGCTCAACGACGCTGACAGTCTCGTTAAAAGCCTGGACTTGGTAGACGTTACCGGCCTTGCTAGACACCACAGCAATCAAATTGAGACGGAGATCGGTCGGGTTCAAGTCGGTGGTAAAGGTGTAGGGAAGAGTCCACTTTGTGCCAGCTGGAACCTCGACATCGTATCTGGTAGCCGTCAAGTTGCGAATAATCGCGGCACTAGAAGGAGCATCTTCGGGCAATGCCTGAAGTGTTGACAAGAATCCGCCAATGAGGGAAATAGTCACTGGCTCAGGTTCACTGTTGGTGAAGTCAAGCACAGCTTTGGTCGCGTGTCCATTGATGAGTTTCACACCGAAGACTTCGGAGCTGGGAAAGGATGCAGAGACAGAGAGAGCGAGATTGGGAGTGGAGGAAGGGTTCTCGGCTTCGGATTCGACCTGTAGAGGAGAGTGCGTCAGAATGGGGAGCTTCGCGTTGATTTCCAAGCAGTTTGCACATATAAGAAGGGAGCTGGTAATTGACTTACAGCATCGGCAGCAAAGACGCTGACAGCGCGAAGTGCGAATAGCGCAAACGTAGTAAGTTTGGAAATACCCATAGTGACGGCCAATTGACAGAGTGGCAAAGACAGATAGAGAGTTGTTGATAAATGCGACTTTCTGTCAGGCTTGAAGCATTGATGCAATCTGGCTGTTCAGTTGACCAATTTAGCGAGTCTAGCGTTGACGCCACTGATCGGCCCCTCGCCCAGCCTTCTCCTCGCCTCTGGCCAATCCAATCATGACATCTTTGGGGAGCAACTTCACAACCTCAGTAACAACAACAAGATATCAAGCGATCTTTATCTATATATGTGAAGATATACGGAATTCGGCTCCATTTATACCAATCAAGCGAATAACAATGGCCAGTATCACCTGCTCATTGCCACAGACAAGATCCATCTGATTAGGGGATCAGAGGACCACTACTTTTCAGCAGAGCTTCACCGCTCAGATGCTTTCCATTATATATTACTACTGTATACCCTCAAAATGGAGCCATGACCGTTGCTTTCTGGAAAGATATTGCTCCAAGATTGGGCATTTCGAATTTATTGAAACTACAGGCAGAGAGTGATCAAGGATTGTTCAGGTCTTCACCTGCAGTACATCGGCCAAGCTTCATGTATCATCCATAACCCGTGGCCTATCTCAACCTATGATACAACTCTTAAGGAACAAGGTTCCACTTCTCAGACGTACGTACATCATCTTGTCGCGGGTACTCAAATATTCCTCAAGTGAGGAAGGTAATAATCCAGTGGGTTGAGGTGTAAAATGAGCCAGTGGATATATTTTGTCAAAAGTAGCAAGATGAAGTGACATTTGATATTGCAAGGAATAGATACCGTTCTCAGGAGTGTTCTGGTGTTGACAGTCTCGTTTTAAGCCTGCAACACAGCAACAGTCTTGCAATAGCATCGTTTTGAATGAACGAACAGCTCCTATCATTGCTTCAGTCCAGCTTCTCTTTCAGCATCCGGTTCCAGAGCAAAGGCTCATGGTCGGGTCACTTCCCTCAATCGTTACAGTACCACCTCACACATCTGCAACAGGACCAGTATCACACAACCAATTAATCCCCCTTCATCCTGCCCCTCATGCCCACCAAATTTGACCCTGCTCCTTTGCTTTTGACTTGACCGACGCCGACGCACAAAATGCGCAAGTGCTGCGCTGCGATTGGCCAAGGTCGCCTAATCCGACTGCCCAGACTAAAGGACGAGGGGACATAAAAGGACCTGTGGCCCGGTTTCAACTTCTTTCTCTCATCAACACTCGAAAAATCTTCTCACAACTTCAACCACACTACAATATACCAAACACACTCAAACCCCTTTCCAACCAACTTCAAAATCAATCATCATGAAGGGCGAATGCGGATGCTCCGGTACCTCTAGCTGTATGTCTCGTCCCATTCTTGCCCGTATCGCTCTTGGCGGGCGACCCCTCCTTGTCACCCCACCTTACACTTTCCAAAGCCAACACTTTCCTTTCAAGAAAGGATGAAGAAAAAAGAAGATATACTAACATTCAAACAAAAGGCAACTGCGGCTCCGACTGCTCCTGCTCGAGCTGCGGAAAATAAATTTCCTCAAATCACTTTATTCAGCGATATCACCTCTCCTTTACTCGTCTTCATTTCTCGACATCCGACAATCAACACTTCCCGTACGGAATCTTCACAACACCATCGCTTGGTCTTCAGACCTTTGTTTGGCTTGATGTGTTTTTGGGGAGGGTTCATATGCATGCATTGATGGGGGGTCGGCTTGGGTGGGGTTGTGATATCATGGCGGAGGGAGGGTGACTTTGCTTGCGATGCATGGCTTTGAAATGGAATACAAATTGATTCCCAATACAAATGGTTCCTCTCTTGGATTTAGAATGCAGTCCATGTGTGAGACGATTCGTTGCTACTGTTTATTGCCTCCTCAGTTAGTGACATACCCGAACAAGTGTACGGTAAGGCTAGTGATCAGAGGTCGAGCAACCGAGTGGCAACAATGACCTTCCTCCTTTCCGGATCTCAATCACGACCCCCTATTTTACTACAGTAGTGAGGACAAAACTCGGTCCGGATGTTTCTATTTCTCGGTACTCTTTGCCGACTCCTCTTGCATCAATCGTCTCGATCAACCAGCCCATCACTGTCCTAGCTGTGGTGTCGCTGTCTTCCCCAGCCGAGTCCAAGTAACCTTGCAATTCCTCGTCGTCGAGCCATCTCCAGTCAACAAGATTTCTTTGTATAACCCTGGATTTTCTTCAAAGGTATGCATCGAGTGTGGTGCATGCAGCCATCAAGCCCAGCTTTTCTACCCCGCCCCATAAATGCTTTGCCACGTACGCAACCTCTACCTCATATCATGCTCCTACATTCTCGTACGCTTCATTCTTCGCACCTGTTTCCCTTCACATCGTTCTGCATTTGCTTATCGCGATAATCGGCTCCCCATAATTGGCGGGTAGCTTTCCCAAAGCTCAGTCGAGCTCGATATACCATGTCGAGTTGGGGCAAAATGTCCAGTAAGATTAGATACTCGGATTGAGAGGTTCCAACGCTTGTCATAGTTTCTAACAAAAGATGATATCTCTTCTTGGAGCTACCTGTCTGCCTGCAAGCCCCCCTCAGAACCCATCCGCTCAGATTTACAATACAAGCCCCCTCCAAACTCCAAAGCTCTCGAACCTCCCCGGCGCCTCGGTCAGACCATACTACAGCTCATATTTACGTTCCCAAGCATCCCTAGTCCCTAACTGGTGATCATCAACCTCCCCCTCTGAAATTCCCTACTGTGGCGTTCCTATATCATATACTCACTCCAATCCGTGAGCTTTCTACAAGGAAAGCTCCTGTGGTGTAAGCTTGGGCTCTAAGCTCAGGCGTGCCCAAGGTCTATCCGCACATGTCAGTTCTCGGTATGGGATGTTATTTGCGCAGAAAAGCTTGGATTTCTCGGAAGGTGGGTTGCACAGCTATGTTGCGCTATCACCCCCCGGTTATGTCCCCATCTCTCGGATTATCCCTAATTGACTGAAAACTTCCGAGCCAGAGATATAAATAAAGCTGTTCTCGTCCCCATATCTGAATCTTTCCTTCTTTCTTTGGCTTTCAACATACCCTTCAGAATACTTCGCACACATCCAAGTCTAAGACCAAACCAAACCATATCATATAATTCCTTCCAAGTCAAGCCAGTACCGAGATACCAACCAAACCACTACCATGGATAAAGAATGTAGCTGCAAGTCCTGCTCAGGGTGTGCTAGCTGTGAGAGCTGCACTTGCTGCACTGTATATACTCGCTGTCCTCAGATCCCCATTATCAAGTACTGATATGATTGATTCCAAAGCACTAAACCCTCTGCCACCGCCCTCAGCAAGCTTCCTTCGTCTTTTTGGCGCCATCGATAGTCTGATATCGGATTACTTGAAGGAGATGTGTTGAGTTAGGGCAAAGGGAATTACATAGTGTTGCCTTGACGGAGTTTCGTTAAGTCTGGAGTTGACAAGGTGGATGTTGGTACACAAAGGGTGAGGTAGGGGTTGAGTCCTTGACTACTTGGTTATACATCAATGGATTGATATTTTCTCCTCTGACTGTGATTTTTATCTTTCATTGGCCACAATCCACCATGAATTTTCTTGTCATCTAAGTGTCTAGATATTTCCTTCTCTTCTCTAATAACAAACCCGTTGCCTTTCTTGGCAACCACAACCTCTCACCTCCAAGTATTATCACATGTCCCCTCTCTCTAGAGTACAATATGCTTGGATCCCCAATCAATCACAAGCCACCCTTTCTTCATTCTGTGCCATGTATGTGCTTGATTAATGTTACACAAGAGGCACATGGTAGGTATAGTTCTAAGCTAGGATTTAATGCAAATTCCGGCTTTAGCGTAGAGCTGCAGAGCCACTAGCTGAACTGACTACCATATCTACAGCAGAAAGCCCCCCATCACCTGCTATATACTAAGCATTACCAAGACTCAAGAAAGTGGTGATAATCAATTTCAATCATCTTAATCCCACCATAATCCTCTCGAGCCTCCCCCACCAGCAGTCCTAACGTTCTATATACCATGTCTCTGTCACCCGCATACTTCATTCCCCGCATCCTCGGTATCTCAGGCAGCATCTTCCTCTCAGGGTACTCTTTCAGCGCTTCATACTATACCCTTCCAGCCATCTCCCTCTCCCCAATCCCACTGCAGCTCCAGCAGTGGCAAGTCGTCTACGATGAAGGAAAGCTCGTCGCGCCTCCGTTGTCAATCGTATCGGCGCTAGCGTGGGCTTGGACTGCGTGGACGGCAAAGGATAGCGATGCCGTAAAGTTCTATGCCGCAGCAGCGGGCTTGTCAGCTGGCTTTGTGGTTTGGACCTTGGGCGCCATGTTGTCGACGAATGTCGAGCTGGAGAGAAGGGTGAAGGCTGCGAAGGAGGAGGGGGACAATATTCTGTTTCAGGAGGAGTCTGGGAAGTTGTTGGGTGCGTGGACTCGGATGAATTATGTGAGAGCTGCTTTGCCGATGGTGGGAGCTTGGGTTGGGTTGTATGCTGCTTTGAAGTAATCTGACGAAGGTATGAAGTTGTGAAGTGTGGAAAGGGGGATCTCTTTTATATTGATACTGGGTCATTCATTTCTTTGCGTTCTCCATCTTTCAATGACACCTGAAGGTACTGTAGTGTTACATGTACTGGCCAAGCAAAGGCGCAAATGTCTCTTCGGAGTGCACAGTCAACGGTTCAGAAATATACGTGGAGAACTTGTGTTTGATCTAGGCTTTGCGCAAATGATCATATGGTCAAATTATTCTTCATGGGCAGTACAGTAAGACAACTAGACATTATTATATTATGAAGTTTTGACATGTGCTCCACGGCCAATTCTAATCTTGTATTGCCGTACATGAAGAAGACATCATGTTCAAGACATTGTATCACCCTACTACCGGTACTCGATCTGCACAAGCTAAGCTAATGTTACAGCTACTTCTTCAACAAGAGCTGGGAAGCCTTTTTTGAGTCTGATATTAGTTTTAACATCCAACCTTTGCTCTCTCTTCCCTCTTTACTCGAGTACGTCTCTTAAATTACAGCAAGACAAGTAGATGGTGACTTCGGCTAAACATATTTCGGTTTGGGTTCCATCCCCTCCATCTCCAGGATCCATTACACCAAAGCCTGTCGATGACGTTCCAGCATACAATAACTTACATATTCCGTGGTAGTCTCGAGCACTTTGTTTGTTGTTTGCTTCGCCCTACTGAGATTATGTATATCTTCCAAAATTCGGTCCGTATTCATTCCTGTCTTTACCTATCATACCAGGCAGTCAACATCTAAACCACCCAGATCTTCTTCACGAATAAATCCAATCAATCCCACTTAATATTACAAGTCATAAATGGGTAATTCGGACTAATGTCGTGAATCGCTAATGCAACAGCTCAGGTCTTGGCACACTCATTCCAGGGCCCCCTTAGCCTCTCCCCCCGGCCAATTCGCCTCGTTGGTGTTGGCGGCGCATGAAAAACTTCCCTCAAATCCAAGCGCCAATAATCGACGCAACCCTTGCGAGCTTTGGACGACAGGATACACACCTGCACCTGTTTAAACTTAACTGCCTGCCTTGCCTTGCCTTGCCTCGCCCTTCAGCCTGGTTGCAGCCCTCCCGAGCCACTCAGCCATAGTCCATCCCATCGATACTCGCTCGGTACTTCACTTCACTTGATACACTTTGGTGATCCCTCGTCCCATCTGCGGCGTACAAGCATACAAGCAAGCATACAAGCAAGCCATGCCAACCGGCACCCCATAGGTCCGATCATCTTGGATCCCGCCATCATTTCATCTCACCGACTGACTACTGTATACCGACCATGTACGCGCCGACTTATGGATATGGCCAGGGAAACAATAACAGTCCTTCGCCCTTCAATCCCAATGGCGGCCCTCAACAGCCCCAGCATCCCCACCAACAGCAGCAGCATCAACAGCAACAGCAGCAGCAGCAGCAACAACAACAACAACAACAGCAACAGCAACAACAGCATCTCGGCCAGCCTCAGCATATGATGTATAACCCACAACAATATGTTCCTGGTCCTGGGCAAGGCCTTCCTCAGTCGCCATTTCCTGGTGCGCCGGGGCCTAGCATGGGTGGGAACGCGGGTGCAATGGGAATGATGCAGAATAACGGTATGGCGCATATGGCTGGTGGACACGGCGGTATGTTGCACATAGAGCGAGCCCCAAGCTTTCATTCTTCTTTTCTTTCTCCAAGTAGCCTACCTACAGTGTCGCTATTTGTACGCAGAGCAAGAGCGTTGGCGATCCACGCCGCATAAAGCAGGCTCCCATCAGCAACTAAGTTTGAGGGACAATGTCCAGTTCTACTTCCTGTTCAGCATCCTCTAGCATTATGTCGTCTTGTACTAAAGAAACATCACTGACAACTCATGCGTCTAGTGTCTGCCACATATCAGACCCCGTATTCCAGCTCTCCATACGGCGGCAATATACCTACCTCGACCGCACCCAACCTTCCACCAAATTTTATACCCCCGACATCTGGTGCCCCATCTTTCCCAATGAACTCAATGAATATGAATCCTCAACACCAAGCTCAGCGGATGCAACCGCCCCCTCCCTCATTAACACCTACGCAGCCCGTTCAAAGAGCTTCGCCGTTTGCTGGCCAGCTGCAGAACTCTCCTCCCAATGCCGGCCTTCAGTCACAATTTCCTACACCTCAAATCGCAAATCAGCCTCGGTCACAAACCCCAACTAATAATCAGCAAGCTCAGCCAGGAACGATCTTAACGCCGCAGACACCAAACTTTCCTCCTGGATCACACGGCGCAAATCCTTCTACTATTGCTACACCATTAAGTCCAGGTTCAGAGACGCGAGAGAAGGAGAGAGTTACGCTCCTATTGGAAATTAATCGAGAGTTGTTGATGGCAGTCATTCAATTGCAATCTTCTCAAGCCGAGGCGAAGAGAGAGGACATCACGACAGCTACTTCGCCTGAAGGGGCAGAAAGAGAGAAGACCGAGCAGGAGAAAGCCGAGAAGGAGAAGGAGAAGGCAGAGAAGTTGAAACCAGCCTCAAGAGAATACTTCGAGTTCGTCTTATTTTGAATTGACAATGGAGTTGGAGCTAACAGCGAATAGGTGTATGCGCCGCCTTCAATCTAACCTGGCCTACCTTGCAGCCATTGCCGATCGATCTCACAAGCCTTCCTCTCAGATCCCGCCTCATCCCGCGATCATGAGTGCGCCTCCTGTCATCCCAAAGCCTCCACTATTAAATCCTTCGCCCAAATCCGAAACACAAAGGGAAGACGAGGAAGATGAGAATAGAGCCGGCACTCTCAGGGAGCAATACAAACAATTACAGGCATTATTTCCAGGAGTTGACCCGCAGAAAGAGCCTCAAGTGCAAGCAGGGAAAATGGCCACGAGGACGCAACATGGCGCAGGACAATTGCAAGCTCAGAAACTACAAGGCCAACAGGGACAGCAGGATCAAAACTCTCAGGCAATGTTACAGCATGATCTCTTACGCCAGAAAATGGCTCAGCAGGCTCAGCAGAATGCGCAGCAGCAGCTTCAAATGGGGCAAATTAATCAACAGCAGCAAGGACACTTTCAAAACCGTTGACGTGCATTTTTGTCGAGGCGCAAGCTCCAGGTTCCTGGGATGTTATGTATAAATCGGAGTTGGAGGCAATGGAGTTGGGAAAGGAGGCGGGTTGGGTAGGGAGGATTCGGTGGTGTATTATACCTGGCGCGGAAGGATCCTTGTGGAGCTTGGATCTGTTGTGATCCGCTGTTGATGATTCCAATGACGATGAGGGATGATATGACAGTTTTGTTGTGATGTGGAAGTCACCGCTCGCCTCAGCTCGCGACATGCGTGTTAGAAACTCTTCTATATTACAGTCACTCAGAACTAGTACTAAAATAATAACCATCCCATAAATATAAATAATCATCCAGCACCCCACTTACCAACCCGGGCAACCTTTCAGTAGCACCATGCAACCACCCCTTTGTAACGTTCTCATAAAAAGCGCCTCGCATCGCCCACCACCCCATCGCCCAGCCCCTCTTTCCCCACTGCTCCCTCTCCAACGCCGTTGTTCTTAGCCCATCCTTCCTCAACTGCCTCGCGGCATACTCGATACTCAAGCCCAACAACCACGGCTGCCAATTTCTCTTATCCCTACTCCGTGACATGGCAATCGCATAGATAACAGGCTGTATAATATGCAGGTACTCTGCTAATTGTGCGGAGCCGTATGTCTTATTGAGCAGGGCTGAGGGTGCCTTGATATCATCTGCAGTAAGCACTTTCGAGAGCAGGTAACTGGAGATATCACTCGGATTCGGCAGAGACGGCAAACTCAAGCCCGTCCGCTTCATTCTATACTCCTTCTCCTTCGGTCTCGGCTGCTCTCTCTTCTCACCAAAGCCCTCATCCTCCAACCCCTCTTCCTCCGACTCCTCCCTCCCTTCCTCCTCCGACTCAGGAATCACCTCCCTCTCCGGCAAGGGCGGCGTAACCAAAGGTCTCGAATTCGTAATCCGCAACAAGCACAGCCTGCATATCGCTTTTATGGATTCCAGTAACACAACAACCCTCCACCGCACCCGCTCGCCGCGCCGTTTCGCCGTCATCTCCCAGAGCAGTTGCGTATACTGCACCACAGCCAGCACCGTCGCTACCCTGCGGTAGAACCGCGAGCTGTTAATCCAGTACTTGGTATACCTATTATGCGGTGTCGGGATACCCTGAGCGCGCGGCATCCCGGGTAATTTCGCGACGGCGCGAGTAAGCAGGGTGTCGTGATATAGGGAGAGGAGTTGGATGGAAGAATGCAGTGATTCTGATGCGAGTTCCGCATCGCGGAAGCGTCCCGGGATTATGTATGTTAGGGAGCGAAGCGCGGATTCGATTTGTGTTACGGAGGATTGGTTTTTCGTTATAAAATTGCTATACAGGTGAAGGAGGTGTCGGGGCGTTGGGGGCGCAGATAGAGGGGGGAGGTGGTTCTGCGCTGCTGTTTTGAGGGTCTCCATTGCGACGGTGTCGTCGCATTGGTATATGATATAGAGGTAAAGGAGTGCGTGGAGTTGGGCGTGTTGATGAGGTCTAGTTGCGAGGTTGGGAGGGAATGCGATATGATGTCGATGCCAACGCGCGCCAGCGCAGATGCCGAGGCTACGACACATGCTGACTGACTCGCTTATCTTGACTCCACTAAGGGGCTGACGAAGTGGGGACTAAATAAGCGACGTTGAGAGAAGACTATCTTTGGATCTTAACGGTAAAGGTCCTTATTAATATAATCAAAGCCTATAGAAGATGGATTTCCCTCTAACTATAAATTTTAGAGATGCATAAATTGAATAGCATGGGCATCACTTCTATCTCATCCGACTGTCCAACTTGGATAGAAATGTGGTAGTATGTCTGTCTACCACGTACATATAGAGCACCATGTCGCCATATGTGCCCCAACCGTGTCAAGTACAGACTTTTCAAAAGTATTGATGAGCTGGTACTACCATCTAAGCTAGCAGTACTGGGAAATCCGACATGCAGATGACCTTTCTTATTCCAAATCGGCTCTCTTCTTGCCTTCCCCTTCAACCGTGGGATAACGTAGCAAAATTCAAAGCTTTCTATTCTACACGTGTATTTTCTCACAAGTATTCGTGTGTATCATGTGAAATCATAAACCATTAGCGCCTGCCTTCCGATCCCCCCAGTCTCCTTCAGAACAATCACAAGTTCGTCATCAAACCCAACCCATCTCCTACTCCCCTCTATCTCATCTTCATAAGCATCTATGGCCAAGTCTCTGGCCACCTCCCAGTCTTGGGTAGCTGCTTCATTCTTTGATCCGGTAGCTCTGACTCTTACACTCTTGTCAACGCCAAGCCTGCCTCTCTTCTTGAAACCTACACTAACGCCGCTCGATGAACCCCCGAGACCGCTCTCCAATTCCCATACAAGCAACTCATTACCGCGGGTGGAGACACTGACGGCCTTGCCTCGAGGGGTGATCTCAGCAGAGGACACAGATGACGTGTGTCCCCATAGTTTAGTACCAGGTGTTATACTAAGAGTCGAAGCCGTCGAAGTGCAAAGGTAGAGCGTCAGTGTATTGTCGGGATGCGTTGCCAGGATGTACGGGTGGGAATATGACAATGTAGTCGGGCGACTATTCTCACTCCTCAATCCACTTCCTGGGCTGCTTCTTGGGTTTGATGAAGGGGAAGAAGGTGTTGAAGAGCCTGGTGATAGTACTGACGTGAAGCCTTGGGGTAATGCGGACGTGAGTCGTGAGGACATCACACTTCCCGTCGTGAGAGACAGGTGTAGCTCTTGGAGCCCGACGGTATAACCGGTGGTGTAGGTTCGGAGAGTGTAAGCGATGCTTGCAATGAGGGTTGTTGGAGTTGTGCGGATTGATAGCGAGAGCGGAGGCCAAGATGTATGGGATTGAAGAGAAGCCAAGAGTCGAGCCTGGTCTGGCTGCGGCTGTTCTGTGACATCTCCGATTTTCATCTCAGCAGGTGATATAGGCGGGTGGTCTTCTTCTTCGGAGTGTACTCCCGACTCCTCAACCATTTCAGCGCTTTCATTTCCATCCTCTGATGACTTAAAGAGCTTTGGAATGCCGTCTAGAATGATGGCAGTGAAGGAGTGCAAGGACAACAACTGCTCTTCCGTAATGGTGAGCAAGTACGGATATGCGTAAGCTACCGCACTCAACTTCCCATTACTTGAAGCTGGATGTCTGTGTCCCTCCACGAAGCACTTGTCTTCATTATTAAGCTTCCAAATCCTCCATCCCCCATCGGCGAAGCCCACCGCTACCCCAAGCCCATTCATACCCTCTTGCTCATCGACGGCTAGACAGGTGGGAGTCTCTTCACTACCAAGTCCAAAATGTGCAATGAGTCCTTTCCCCTTCAGGTCCCAAGCCCTCAACCCACCGTCGGCATCGACAGTCAACACTACACCTTCGGCCATCCTGACTAGGATTTCTGCGCTTCCCTCCTCTTTCAGTCGTATTTCTCTCACTGCGCATACACCTCTACTCCAGTTGTGTCTTAATCTATATCTCCCTTTCCAGTCCGTTCTTTTTCCATCTTCCCTATTGACCAGTCCTTCTTCCCCGAGCCATTTACTCCTCCTTGAACTAAAAACAAGCGCCTCATCTCTCGATGGCACATTCTTGATACCTGGGATGCGCAAGGCCCTAGGGAGTACAAAGCGATCATAGTACAGATTCTTCCAGATTTGAGAATCGGAAGAGAGTCGATAGAATCGGTGGGAGAGTAATTGGCTGCGGAGGAGGGTTGGAAGGGAAAGGAGGTGGAGAATGCGGATCAAGAGTTCGTCGGAGAGTGTCGAAAGGGAGTCGCGAGAGCTCTGGGGCTGAGTATCTTGCTGATTGGTACGAGCTCGTTTGGATACTGGACAAACAATCTGAGGGCTCGCAATGGGGCGACGCTTGGGTGGCATTCCTTGGAAGTGTTGTTGAAAGCTGGAGAAGATGCTTGGAAATCCGGGGTTTATCGTTATCAACTATCTGCACGTGACTTTGTCAAGTCTTTCCTAGTGCCTTAGTGTCCCTTAATGCCCAATTACCATTTAGGCGGGCGCACTTCGTTTGACAAGGCTGTCGTCTGGAATCGAACATTTAATACTGTATCGGTACTGCCACCGGTTAACGCAAAAAATGGGCGCACAACAATCTACTGGAGCTGGCGCTCAAGAAAGCGAGCCTGTAAAGAGATGCTACTATGAAGTACTAGGCGTCGATCGCCATGCGACGGAAGACGAGTAGGTATTTCAAGCCCAACTTGAGGCAGGAAATTGTACTAAATAAGCATAGGATTAAGAAGGCCTACAGGCGGAAAGCTCTCGAACTCCATCCTGACCGCAACTATGGCAATGTTGATATCGCAACAGCCAGTTTTGCTGAAGTACAGTCTGCCCACGAAGTCCTCTCTGATCCACAAGAACGAGCCTGGTACGACTCTCACCGCGAGTCTATCTTGAGAGGTAATGAAGGTCCAGCGGAGGACAACTTTCAACATAATGTAAAAATAACTAGCGCCGGACATATCTTAGGCTTGATGGGCAAGTTCAATCGGAGTGTTCCTATGACAGATGCGCCAAACGGGTTTTATGGAATTCTTCAGAGTCTGTTCGCACAGCTTGCTAAGGAGGAAGATGTGGCCTGCGATTGGGATGGTCTTGAGCCTGTTGACTATCCTGAATTTGGAAGCGTGGAGGATGACTACGAGGATGTCGCAAAACCTTTTTACAGAACCTGGATTAATTTCTCGACGAAGAAAAGTTTTGCGTGGAGAGACCAATACAAAGCATCAGATGCGCCGGACCGACGTACCCGACGATTAATAGAGAAGGAAAACCAGAGATCTAGGGATGAGGGAATCAGAGAGTTCAACGATGCTGTGAGATCACTCGTGGCTTTTGTCAGAAAGAGGGACCCAAGATACGTACCAAATTCACAAACAGAGGCCGACCGGCAGAGGATATTACGAGATGCAGCTGCAGCACAGGCTGCTAGTTCCCGAGCTGCAAATCAAGCCAAACTTAACACCCACGTTGTGCAAGATTGGGCAAAGTCACAAGAACCAGACGTGGGCACCATGTCGGAATCTGAAGAAGAATCAGTGGTCGAGCAAATCGAATGTGTTGTGTGTGACAAAATATTCAAGAGTGAAAATCAATACAAGGCTCACGAGAAAAGCAAGAAGCATATCAAGGCGGTGCAGCAATTGCAAAGGGAGATACGTCGAGATAACGTCCGACTGAATCTCAGTGCTGAGGGCGACCCAGCTGCTCCTGTTGCTGAGCTCAGCGCGCTGGACATTTCAGAGAAGAAAGAGCCAAGTCATGATTCTGCTGATTCTGATTCCCATATAGAGGTTGAAGGTCACGCTAGTTCATGGAAGCCTTGAGGGTAAGAGTCAAACTAGTATCTTGAAATCGATCCTCTCGGTATCGATTGCACAGCATTTACTATGTACGTCTACGTCAAGATTCAGGGAATGTAAGGAAAATATGACAGGAGCAGCCTTCGAATCAATGGGCACCGTCCGATCTGGGCACAGGTTTTAGACGGCGCCAGTCGCCTGATATCAGATCGATGGGAACATTCATCAACTTACTGTTGAAAGACTCAGCTCGGAACCAAACGCTCAGGCCATCGTATTTGTAAGAGCCGAAGGACAAGGAACCAGCAGCCGGCTCAGGTGAAGCTGAGGCTCCAAGGACATCGGGGCTTCAACGTCCCTTGCAACTAGAAAGGTTTCATGTTTCCAGCATGATTCAAAAGCTTTCGATAGTGTCACCATACCTGTCTTGTTGTCGTCAAATTTCTCGGCAATAGAATCCAGCTATACCAGACAGAAGAATGAACTGTTAGGCGCAGCGGCCGAAATTTCCCTCTAATTCTGTGAGACTTATCTCGACCAGCTTGAAGCCATTAAAGTCATCATGACTTATAGTCAAATATCTTTCGGTGTAGATAATATACTTGTGTGCTTAATAGCACATCCCTGGACCTCATGAGCGGCCTCGGATTGTAAGCTAAGAACGTGACCACTATCAGAATGCCAGTTCAGAACTTGTCTCAACGCTGGTATTGATTTGAAATCTCCTTTTCTTTCTCCTGCTTTGGTATATCTCCTGCTTTGGTATACTCGCGACAAGGATCGCTTGATGATCAGGTCACAATTTTATATTTGTTGCTACTTCTATTGCTATCATTACTCTTTCCGATCATATCAGGAACCAAGCCGGTATTACTGAAACTACGCATCATGGTGCAAAGCATTTTTGCTTCAAACTTGGTCCTTACCTCTACGCGTACATGTTTGAATAGCTCGAATGCAATACTTTCCAGATGCCCAACATTCGGGATCAAGCCGCACTTGACACATAGTCCCGAGAGTCTAAATTCCGTGTCTCTTTTTGAAGGCCGAACGCACGTTGTTTTAAGATGAAGATACGATGAGGCTCGGCTTCTTACATCTTGCCACGAATTGTGCAAAGCTTAAGTGAGACAGAAGCTCCCGCGGTAGTGACACACCTTGACAGCCCAGTACACCTTCAAGTAAGACAACATCTCGCACCTGCGGCATGGCGCTTTAGCTCTGCCAAAGTTTCTTACCTTTTTTGTTATCCTAACAGCCTTGGGGATTTCTTTCTTAATGTGAAATGAGAAGATGACTCTGTCATTGATACTGAAATAAAACTATCTAGCAGTAAGGGCTAGAACCAGGGCTCCCATGAGCTCTACCCACGTTTTATTTGAATACCTGGTCCTGGAGATAATGTGTTTTAGCGAGGCTCTTCGCGAAGGCAAAGCATGATCATCCAGGCCACCAGCGGGAAGCTTTTAGTTTGAGGCGCCGTGAGGCTGCACAATTCGATATTGCCAATCTTGGCAATCGATTCCGGCTCCAATGAATCGCTTGTCGTCAAAATGGTTTCGATCAAACTGATATGTAAGTATGGAAGCTTGCATCAGCATCCAAGCCTCCTGACAATGGTCGGCAGACGTTATTTGACTTCTGTCTGGTATGGGAATTTGAAGATCTCTTCTTGTATCTCATTATTCAAGATCAGTGATCTTGTGTAGTTGTTGAAACTCTCTCGTTGACATTTCCCCTCTTCTCTCACAATGGTGTACTCTTTTTGCCTTCCATTGTTCTTCTTAGGCGTCGTCTCAGCTCTCCGATGGCCAGGTCCAAGAGAAACACTCTCGGCAACTTCGACGGCAGAATGGACTCCAGCCCCAACGAAAAGCTCACATGAGCTTATAAAGAGGAAGGATTACCCAGAGACGCTTTGCGGGTGGTAGGTCGTTCCTTTTCCAGGAATTACTTAGATGTATAAGACTAACGACATGATAGGCAGGGTCCAGGTCACCAAGACGTGACATGTTCAGGAGGCTCATCTTGTGCTTGGTTCACTGATATCAGCGTTGTAGGATGCTGCTCAATCGGAGGATCGTGCGATGCCGTCTACACAGCTTGTGTTGATAAATATACTCCAGACTCTGAAAATGAGGCTTTGGGTCCTGACGGCGTTTATGAATGGTAAGAACATATGATCCATGCCTAAGTCTTTCGTCTAACATTTCCCAGTAAGGGCAATGATTTCTGCTATGCAAATATGTACCCCAGTGGATATTCTCAGTTCGGATGTGGAAGTACTAGCGTCGGCCAGACAGTGATCACCTCCTGGACAGGCATGAATCCAGAGTTTTCCATTGCAATACACCTTTCAGGGGGGATTTTTGACAAATCATCGCCTCCATCGAACACAGATGCAACCACAGTCTCTCAAGATGACGCCACTATATCCACGGAAGATAGTCGCCTTACAAGCCCTACAGATTCATCGACAACTTCACCTACAGCTATACCCGGGGATCCTTTGAAGGAGTCCACTGCTTCATCTGCACCACAAGATCCAGCGAAGAGTACTCCTGACGGGAGTTCCCTAACGCAAGGCTCCTCTTTATCTTCTTCCACAGCCGCGCCAATTACAAATTCTCTGAGCAACCCTTCAGACACACCGGACTCGCCAACCGCATCGCCTCCTCCCTCAAAAATCAACACTCTCTCAACAGGCGTCATAATAGCAATCAGCGTCGTCCCTTCTGTGATTACCATCACAACAGGCATTCTCCTCACATTATCCTTCTGCAACCGACGCCGGAGACGAAATAACTTAATGTATTCCATCTCACCGCCCGACCAGCCCAACACGGGTACCGCCACCCCTCCAATCAACATCAATCAGTACCAGCGATACCAGCCACCGGAGAAAGGAGGGCAGCACGCCCTCATCGCCGCGCAGTCGCATACCCCGGAGCTGGACAGCCGGACGAGTGCGATGACACTGTCGTATCAGCCGAGTATGGTGCAGAGCACAAGCTCGATGAATGATGCAAGACCATACTCGGTGGTGTCTGATCAATCGCCAACAGCGATATCTCCTGCACTGATGGTATCCCATCAAAGTCGATTCCCGGGTATACATGAGATGCCTGCGGATACAAATAGGGGCGCTAGGGATGGTTGGTCGGGTGGGGGTGGGATGGCTGAGAGGAGCGTTTTGCAGGTTAGGAATCAGTGAGTGGTCTGTCCCAGTCCTGCATCGAGTATGGCGGAGGGAATGAAGGCTGCATGGCAAAATAGGAAAGGAGAGGACTTTTGTGGGAATAGATGACGACGGGTTTGGTTTCGGCTGTGGAAATTGTATTGAGACGGAGAGCTAGAACTTCACATTATAGTTCGGAGGGAAACATGCATAATGGGCTAAGGGAAAGGACGATGTAATGAGTGAAGATCTAGGGATATATGATAATGATTTTCAAGGATGAAAGCATGTACCGTACTCTGTGCGTTGCTGTTCATTGCAAAGTGGGTGTTTTGAAAGGGAGGTAGAGACGAACAAGTCTGTGAGAAAATAGCAGTAGAAGAGAAGAGGATGGCCCCTAAGGTTGGTAATCCAAAAAAAAAAGCAAACTCACCGTCTACAATGGCTAATAAAACGAGACCCGTTATCTCATATGCACCGAGATTGAACAAGGAATGGTAGTTTTCAAAGTGATTTAAAATACGCCCTTGCTGAAATCACATAAGCTTGGGTATAATATAACTACAATGTACAGTGGTCAGGCTGACCATCTCCCGAATGATGATATGCAGCAAGATGCAATCCGCCACCACCATGAAAAGGCCAATGATGATTTTTTCCACCAAGTTCGTTCCCTTAAATCCATTATCAGGTATATGAGGGCTGTCCTGTCATCTTGTGACAGAGTATGCAATTGCAAAAACAATCGCAAATGCAAATATAGGCAAACGTATGGAAGTCCTTAGATCGGATTATCCATTCCCGGGGATGGCATTGCGTCCTGGGCTTCTCTAAACTCCGGTCCGGCTGTCTGCATCTTCGGCGTGGTTCTATTCCCCGAGCTACCAGCACCGGGTGTGCTTCCCGGTCCTCCAGATGGCATACCTCTTTTCATCATCTTGCCCAGAATCCCAACCAACTGCGCAGCCTCGTCGAACATCTCGTCGTCCATTCCCTCTTTGGCGTTGTAGACCTCGGAAATTGTAGCTTTGGCAAGTTGTCGGGATCGATCGCACTCGTGTAGGCAGTCGTAGAGAAAGGCCGTGAATTCGACTTTGACGGAGAGTCGGAGTGGATGGCTTCCCCAGAGGAGGCTATCGGCGAGAGATGTGGCATCCTGGAAGCATTTCAGCGCAATGGGGCGGAAGTCGGTGGCCGGAACGAGAAAATTGGGTGTGAGATCGATGGGGATTGGGGATATCGCTGAGCCGTCGCGGACGGGACCGCCTTCAAGAGGGTGGGTGGGTTGGACGGAGCTAGGACGGTAATGCTCGTCTGGGGAGCCTCGATCTATACCTTTACCTTTGTCTACTTTGGCAACTCGTGGCGATTTGAGACCTGGCGGTGTGTGAACTTGAGAGACTCTGAGAGTGACGGCCGGTTGGTTATGGAAGAGGACGTAGATATGGTAGAAGCTAGCTCGCAATTTGTACGCAAGGACTTTGAGCTCCACTGTCTTTGCTACCATTGGTAGAACGATTTCCTCTAATATCGCCAGGCATTCTCTCGTGTACCAGATGATGCGGCAGTAGAGATCGACGGACTTGGTATCGCGAGTGGTGTCTAATCTTCGAAGCTTCCGAGCTCGAATAACCTTCTCTGAGAACATGGTGATATTACCGAGAATCTGGAAGAGGCTTTTCGAGAGCAATGGCTGATCGATCTGTATGTTGCGAGCGAAGTTTCCTAGGAACTTCATATCTACTTCCGAGGACGCCATTGAAATTTCACGATTGCTTACTTTGAGATCCGCTTCGATGAGTCGTTCGAGTTCGTCTAGCACCTTCTGACGAGCGACTCTTCGAGGCACAAAAACCTCGCCCTTCAGACCTTGGTGGTCGAGTTTCTCGGTCTCAATTGAAAAGCGAAGGGCTCGACCAGTTGGCGAATTTCTGAAGAAGTGTGTATTGATGGTAACCGCAATCTTTTGATGAATAAGTGAGCCCTTATACGCAATCTTTTTCTTCGAGGGTGCCTTTGGAAGACGACGTCTCTCAGGCTGCAATTTTCGAGCGTTAATAGTAATGATAGCTTCTTTGTGGTCCCAAAGTAGTTCACTTTGTGATTGAAACTCCTCAGGTACTCTTCTTCGAGGGTCGGAGTCTATATGAGGGTGGTCAGCCATGTTGCGCAATATTGCTAGGTGGATCTGATATTGGGGTGATTTGTGGGGGGAAGGAGAGAGAGGGGGAGAGAGGGGGGGAGAGAGGGAGAGAGGGAGAGAGGGTTGACAGACTCACAAGATAATCTACTTCCGGCAGGTGCCTTGATACCTTGAACAGATGCCTGGCTGAGCAAACTAATGAGGTTGTTCAAAAAATTGTGTCGAGGCGATCGTTGCTGACCTTTTTTGGGGGTGGTGAGGAGGACAATGGTAGAAATCTACCAAGATCAAAATCTTTCCACTCCCTGGAACACCGAAATTTTGTTGCCAAAAGGTCAAGTCCAAGATTAATGAATTATTAGTGTATTATTCCTTCTAAACCCCGCCTAATTTAAGACGGAAAGTGATGCCAAAAGTCGCAGGTAGTGAATTATTGTACGGAAATTCAGGCCCACGGTTGGGCACTGGAGGCTGGGGCCTACTACCACCTATCTAGAAGCCACAGGTTAGATCCAAGTACAATCATCCACGTTGGATTGGAGATGGAATTGGACGTTGGGCAGTGCCAGCAAGTAGCTGTCGTCCAATTGAGCTTTACTGACCCTACAATTACAGGCCGGTCTTCAGGCACGACTAGCAGATGGCTGAAGAGCCAATAGCTGGTAGATGATAGCCGCAGCCACCCAATTCTCAGCACGACAGTCGCCTCGAACCCTTTAATCCTTCGAGCAATGGAACGAGATGCGCACAAAGCATTTTCGACTTTTGGAGAGGGCGCGTTTGCACCTAGGGAGAGGAGAGGGCGCGTTATGGTGAGGCAGTGTGGTCTGGTTGATCAGAAATTCGTGTGTGGGTTTTGGTTTCTGGTGGTAGAAGTTGAAGAGTCAACAGGCCTACCCTCAATTGAGCGCTTGAGGCAATGCGCTCGCTGCAACTGAGCAACAGAGCAATTTGGACAAAGGGGCTCTGCTCTGCAATAGCAATGTGATCGGTGGCTGCAGGTTTGCTGATTGCTGTACAAAACGAGCGTTGGTATGACGACGACGCGTCCGGCTTTTCAAGATATCGCGATTCAGATAACAAACAACGATAATAACAATGACAACGACGCCAATTGAATATGAAGCAGAAAGCAGGAAACAAGAGAGACAGTGAGCACAAGACGCAATTTCTATGTTTCTGGGACCCGCCTTCTCACTTGATTTGCCCCCTCGCCTTGCAGCAAACCTGATGCACAAGCTCTGATCTAGATGTACGACCGTGGTAGCTGCAGGTTCTGGCGTAGATGTTTGCTGCACGATACGTGGCAGCGCATCCGCCGTGGAGCCAGGGCAGGAGGGAGAGGGAAAGTGACAGAGAGAGGGACGGTGAAGGATAGAGGGAGATGGGGCAGCCTTGGTGCCTCAGCTTAACCTAATGTTCCCCTGCCAGCCCACACTTTGCTGCTTCTGGAGAACAAACAAGCATTGTTTTGTTATTATTGAGTCCAACTACAGTACAGTATTGGAAGCGCCCACCATGCTTTTCTTGGCCTTGAGAAAACAACCAGCAAAGAGAGTGGGACTCGAATCCATCTCGACTACAATAATATACTCTTTACTATTCCGATTATCTCTTAGTCTCGATCTCATGTGGTATTGTGAGGAAGGCCTGTGGAGTTTGTTTGATAGCACCCGTATCTTTGGGATGGAAAATCGCCGAGGGTACAGTATGCAGCTGCTACTGTACGAAGTACTTCGCATGCGGGCGTGGGCGTTCCAGTAGTAGGGCTAAGCAGAACTTCAGTGATCTCACTGGGCACCAAGCCCTGTCGCTCCAAAAACCTTCAATGTCTAGTCCTCCATTGGCAGGCCCAAAAAAACCTATTGATGGCTCTGGTGGCAGAACAACAACTCCCTGAATGGCTACGGTTACATAAGAACGTGTGTTTATGGCAGTGGTCCAACCTCCTGGTCTTGGACTATTGCCAGCTCATCGATGACCTCGGATCCGTGCACTTGGCCTCTATATATGCGACCTTCCCTCCTTCGACGGGCCTGTTTGTGTGGAAAAGACTGGAGACACGTTTGAATCCGCCCCCCAACAGCCAGCCACCGGATTTCAATTATACTTCAAATCCCATCTATCCGATGCTCAACCAGCAAGCCGTTCCTATCTCAGAGACGTTCTTCGAGTCTGAATTGATCGAGGGACGACTTTGACAGATACAAACTGTTGAAGATAGACTTTGGTCAGACCGCTATTCCGTATGCTCGCTCGCTTCGTAACCCAAATAATCCACCTCGGAGCTCTAACTGCATATGCAGCCATGAAGCGAGCCCCTTAATCAATCGTTTCGAAACTCGGCTTACGGTCAGCCTGAAACGACATCGTCCGGAATCTACCTTCAGGAGTTGTTGTTCGCAGGAAGGGCACTTCGTCCTGCTTGATCAGGAACATATATGTCACGTGTTGGCCATTGCGTCTCGCAAGTGCTGAGATAGAACTTGAGTCTTGGTCATTTTAGCTCGTTTGTTTGATCTTAGAATATTATTTGCGCCTCTTTCACCATTGGTTCATGTTACCACTGGTACTGGATGATAATTTTTTCGCTTGATCCGGTATCACGTGAATGGGCTTTAGCCATCTGCCGGTTCTTGTCGTCACTGCTACCGAGCTCTTTTATGCGCATCTCCAATCGTCTTTACTCCTTCCATTTCATGGACAACTTCTACTTGCATCACTTTGACCACATTTACTATTCCAATGGCCTAAATACCTCCTACTGATTATGGTGACCGGCATGCTTGTTCTTTCAAGAACGTCAATATAGACAATCTGCCTGCTTCGTCAAAGTTCTTCAACTTCATGGAGGCTTTTTTCATACATCTCTCATATAATTCTAGCAATGCTTGTGGGAAGTTTTCTCGGACTTAGCACATATCTAAACTCCCACTGGGTCAGTAACACAGCCAAGTCTCTCAAACTCAAGCCACGACAACTCAGAGGACTAACGAATATACACGGGACGTGGATGCAATCTGTGTGTTATGAGATCAGGCACCAAATTTAAACCTAGCACGATCTTTCTGGCGCTTCTTTCGTGTCGGTAAGGCTAGTGCGGTGAACCGGTAACAAGAACCGGGGAAAAGAAGGGGAGGTCATAGCGACAGAGAAAGAGGTAGAGAAGACGGAAAGAGTGAGAACATATTGGAGTGAGTGTGGCGAAGTTGAAGCCGAATATTGCGCAAGGGTAAATTGCCAGAGACGCTGGAAACTGCTGTGTTGGAGATGGATTTTTTTGCTGCGCGATACTGAGTTTGGAGGAGTCTTATGGTACATCCTTTGAATGCCTCTTGGACGGCTAATCAGATACAGTCTGGGCTCCGCCGCTCCGCTCGCTCTTCCCATACTTCAGACCAATCAGCTGCGTCTTCGACACGGCGCTGTCATACTCATCCACAATACCATTTAGAGTATTAATTATTGATGGCCTGTGGTCTTCCTAGCCTACTTGAGGACGCCAGAAAGAGGCTTCCAGAACCTGAAATTAACGTACACGACTGGATTCAGAATGACTGTTTACTCACCAGAGTATAAGTAAGGAGATTGCACCTGGAGCAGGAGGGTTAATTGCACCATTCTCAGCCGAGATCTTCGAATTTTATCTTTCATCTGAAAAATGATTTTAGTTGAGTATTAACATGCAATTGAGCGACCATCCGAATGTCAATATAACTTACGAGCCATGTATGTTCGAAGAGAACATCGGAGGGGAGTGGTCATGAAAAGTGCTGCAGGAAGATTTTACAAACAGCTAGCTAATTTCATTGACAGTTACATGCTAAAAAATAGCTATGTTTTGTTTTCAACATCATTGAGTATTCGAGGTACTCAGCGCTGCCGTATCTTTTCACTTCACCATTATTCTCTCACATATTGAATTCTTTCTTGTCCAACCAATACGAAAGAGCAGAGATCTATTCTCCCAGCGCCAAAGACCGACGCAGCAACAGTAGCAATTATGAGAGCTTCTCCCTCTTCATCACCGGACTCAAGACAATAATCATCTGCGATAGCCGGCACCAAAGTCTGAGTCTTCCAACCGCCTTCATGATGAATACCAAATCTAGCTCTTGCAGCCCTTCCCTCAAGGTCCCAAGTACCCAG
This sequence comes from Ploettnerulaceae sp. D365, assembly GCA_003988805.1. Taxonomy (NCBI): domain Eukaryota; kingdom Fungi; phylum Ascomycota; class Leotiomycetes; order Helotiales; family Ploettnerulaceae; species Ploettnerulaceae sp. D365. The sequence goes on along the minus strand of QYAL01000092.1, from coordinate 14,133 downwards.
TACTGACGGCTTGTATCGGGCTGATTGTTAAGATATATCTGCTATAGTCCTTAGACTCTAGCACTCTGCACATCTACGAACGTTATTATGTGCCAAAGTGAGAAACTGGGACCTAGTCCCATGCCTACCCCCTGGTCTTATATCCTTGGACCTTGCATGCAGCTCAATTTTGGGAATCATTTATTCCTCCCATAAAGTAAGAGAGTAAGGAGACGTCGAGGTAAGGAAACTTAGAAACACTATTTAACAGCGAAATATAGGTGATAAGATGCAAAAGATACAACACATATCACTGATGCTAGACCTGGACAGGGGAAATTGACACAATTTATTTTCTTCAGCTTCAGCCAGTATTTCAAATCTGCAACGAGCTTTGAAGAGTGTCTTGTGCTCAAGCTGCATCAAAAAGTTGTTTGACGACTACTTCCACTTAAAGGTTTCTCAATATTTGTACGGTAATAATAACTAAAACAGGCGTGGTAACTACCAACGTATCTAAAGTAAATTAAAGTAGATGATGAAGAATGAGTAAGGACTATTAAGGTTTACGGGTAATTACATAGGCATGTCAGGCTGGATGAATATAAACGTTGCAGAATCTAGCGAAACCTTAAAAGGTGTAAAGCCATTGATGATTGATGTATAAAGTGCCAAAAGCAGGAACCTCGTTTCTATGTCAAAGCTTAATCATAATTCTGGAATATTCCAAGCGCCATCATCTTTTGATGTTGTAGATCTGGATGTAAGAGAGGATTATATTTGATTTCCTCTTCTATATTCGATGTTACCTGGGGTCGAATAAGGGAGTCGAGTATTGCGGCAGGGAGGGGAGGGGGAGGGGGGGATAAGGAATGGAAAAAAGACGTGCATTCTTGACCATTTTGTAGTAAACATTCGGAGGTTATTCGATCAATCATATGGAAAGCATAGATGTCGGCGTAAAGAATTCTATGAATATCCCCTGAAACTTCGCTTAAAAGAGGCGAGCCAACAAGCCTCTCCTCTCATAATGGATGGTAAATACATATCATATGAAATCCGAGATTGATTCGGATGAAAGTAATGGTAGGGACCATATTATATACTCTATCTTACCAACTTTTACTTCATTTGGCCATTCTTCGACTGACCATCTGTTTCAGATTAAACCTCTTCCCAAAAACCCAAACATCACGAGTTGGGAATGTGGGTGAGAGGCCGCGTTACCTAAGCGCACCTTCATCTCCACCCCTCCAACACTTCGGCGAATGAACAGGACAGTAAAGGACGGGAGCCAAACAGCATCGCTGCTCAGATCATGCACACCACAGCGCGACCTTGCATCAGCGTGAGTTCCTAGCAACACAGCCCGCAATCCTTGATCCCGAAATAGGGTTAGAAAGTACTGTACTCGTACTGTACCTCGTACCTCGTACCTTGGAACCACTTCCTACAACAACCACGCGCCGCCCCTTACTACCTACCCACTCCATACATACTCTATCTGCGAACCCATATTCCCATTGCTCACGATCATCGCACTCGAATCTCCCCTCAACAAACCCACATCGCGAGTCACCAGCAGAACCCACAAATCGGGCCAACACACGAAAATTTCATCATGGTATCTTTTTCCTGCGAGGTACGTCAAGGTCACTTCTACACGCGCTGCTGAAACACCATCGCATCTTACTTCATCGTGAAAATGATTCGATCTAACATTCTACTCCTAGAATTGCGGTGATGTCCTTACGAAAAAGAAGCTGGATCCTCACCGCAACCAATGTTACGGCGCATCATTTACATGTCTCGATTGCATGGTACACTTCTACGGTACTGAGTACCGCGCGCATACCGTATGTACCCCTCCAGGAACAACCTTGGCTGGTCTAACAGTCTCGCAGAGTTGTATTAGTGAAGCACAAAAGTACCAAGGAGCGCTCTATCGACCAGAGAAGGAGAAGAAGTCGAAGCAATACAACCAAAACAACTCTCAAGCACTTGTACAACATACGGCATACGTCGAGGATGCCGATGATGAGTACCATCACAACTCACACATCGAAATCGTTGACCCACCGATGCCAGAAGCTCCATCTCCCCCATCTGCAGCCCCAGGCTTCACGCTCTCCTCGAGCCCAGTCAATGTATTTGACTTCCTCGTTGCTGGCTCCACGCCAAACCAATCCCGACTCGAACTTCCGGCCCCCGAGCCCATGCAGATGATTGAGGATAGCAGAGACGAAGACATGGAATCGAACCACGACCGCGATCTAGTCAGAGTGCGCTTCGATGAAGGGGGACAGAGTGTCTCGGATCTGATCGAGTATGGCAATGGCCCAGTGCCAACCGCAGCATCTGAGTTCCAAACACCCGCACCAAAAGCCGAGCGCGAAAGGAAGAAGGACAGGAAGGAGCGGGAACTGACGAGGGAGGAGAAGAAAGACAAGAAGCGTAAGCGTCTCCACGTCGATACCCATATTCAGGACCTCGCAGCCCGCGAAGACGAATCCATGACCGACGCCCCACCAGTTCTCCATTCCGGTCTCACAGGTGGCCTGGGCCGGCTGCTCTCCCGCCCTTCGGTCTTCCCTCCATCCCCAGATTACTCGGGAGGAGATGCAGGGGATGCTTCCCCCGGCAGCCCGTTGAAGAAGACCAAACACAGCAAGAGCCTCAAGCGTGGGCGCGTGGACACAATTAGCAACAACCTGATGTCTCTGCTCGGCACTAAACGGATCTCTTCGCGCGAGAATTCTGAGGACCGCCCGAAGAGGAAACACCGCAAGCATCGCGAGGGCTCTGACCGGCCGGCGCGCAAGATGCTTGAGTATACGCCTTTGAATGGCGAGGTTGCGGCCAATGCAGAGGACAATGGGAGTCAGTTGGTCGTATATCAACCTAGGGCGGAGCTGTTGTTGAGTTTCATCAATAAAGGACCGGAGAGCGAGAGGGGGGTTAGTATGAACAAGGCATTGAAGAGGTATCATCGCGAGAGGGCCGCTATGCATGTAGGATTGGGTAAGGCAGTCGAGGAGAAGGAATTGTGGAGGACTTTGAGGATGAAGAGGAACGATAGGGGGGAGATTGTTCTGTTTTTGTGATACCAACGGGTTACTAAGATTAGAGGCTTTGCTTGTATCATTTGTTATTGTATACTTGCTTGGTTCTGTGGAATTGGAGGCAGGTGGATAGGATAGGATAGGGTGGGATGGGACGGAGATGGCTTGTCTGGATATGAGTCAGGATCTTAATTAGAATCTTAGATATAAGAGCTCTGACAGTGGTTTCCTCCACGTTTTCTTTACTCGGTACTATACAACTCTCTATTCAGCCCGAAGTGCTTGATTATCTTGTTGTGCGGTTCCTTGCGTTTCTAGTGAGTGTTGTGAAGCTAGACGGTTTGGCATGTCCTTTAGGCCCGGGAGCCAAATTTGACCAAAAGGTAACCACTTCGGAGGCGTGTGTAGAATCCATAGAGTGGGCTGTGTGTTGCGAGCCCAAAACCAACAACCAACTTCAAGCCATGCAGTTGCCTTCTGTTGGTGTCTGTCCTATTTTGAGGTGGCCGTGGTGTGACCCCTTATGGAGAGTCCTGTGACTACCGACTCACACTGAGGTGGATACGAGCTCCTTGCTCCTTTCAGAACGATATCTCAACCTCTGGTGATTGTTCGAGTTGGTCGTGTTCAAGGCGGTCCAAAAACTGTAACAATCCCATCAGTACCAGCACAGCACCATTGATCACCTCTTCCACCCTCTTTCCACGCTAAACAGCTGATCACATTCTTCCTCTCCTTGATCTTCCCATCAATGCCAAATTTCATCCTACCCTCAACCTTAGTCCCTTTGACCCTCACTCTCTCCACCACCTCCGCACTCAAGGTATCCCAGACCAGCACTTCCCCCTCTTCGCCTTTGACATCCTCATTGCCACATAACACCCACCTCTCATTTCTCCCAAATACACTCCTCAATCTGAACTCCTCATTTTTCCACCCATCGGCCTTATACCTCCTCAGCAACCCACCACCATCCCGATCCATCAACCGAAGCGAATCATCCAACGCGCCGACAAGAACCCCCTTTCCATCTCTCGTCCTCTCCAAACTCGTAACACTAGCCCCAATCACATCCGTCTCGACCCTCCCCAGCCTCAAATCATAACATCTAACCCTCCCATCCACACTCCCAGCAAGAATCTCATATTCCCCCTTCCCTCCCCCACCCTCTCTACCCACCAGCACGCAACTAACCGAATCCCTCGCCTCATCCAGCACCATAATCGGTTTCCCGCTTTGGCTCCTCACATCCCAGATTCTCACGCTCGCATCGAAGCTGCCACTGACCAAGACGGAATCACCCTGCCCGGCGAACGTAACAGTGTTGATGCGCGCAGTGTGGCCTTGGTTCCCGCCAAAGCGACGAATGGTCTGCGCGGTACTGACATCCCAGTGGAAGACGGAGCGGTCACCGCCTGCGGAGGCGAAGGTTGCGTTGTCGCTGGCGACGGAGAGGGAGAGGACTTCGTAGCCGTGCGCGGAGTAGGATTGGATTAGCTGGGTTGGTTTCGGCGGCTCGAGGGGATTCGTGGCAACGGCGGCTGGACGGGAGGGATTGTAGAGACGGATGGTGCGGTCGGCAGAGCCGGTTAATATGTAGGTTGAGGGTGAGGAGGAGTAGGTTAGGGCGTGGACTGGGCCTGTGGGAGTTGTCAGCCTTGTCTTGCTTGCTCCGTTGATTAGGATTGATTGAAATCAAAGAAGAAAAGGAAGGACGTACCATTTGAGCCTAGAAGTTGAGTTAGTGGCTTGGATGGGAATTCCATGTTTTCGGAGGACTGGTGGGAGCTACAGCTTTTGCTGTCTGAGGTCTACTTAATTCCTTGGGTGGTCGCAAGGCTTCGAAGCTCTGCGGCGGCGGTGAGCGACGGCAGAATGATTCAAGGCTCGCTTGAAGCTCCCCCCCTTTTTGTGTCTGTAAGCGAATGTGAGAGCCAAGCGATCTTATATTCAATTGTCGAACATGTAATTTGGTTCGCGCTTCATTCATCAATCAAAGTTATCCATCCGCGTTTCTTAAGTCGAGTTTCAGGCGAAAGTCAAATCTTTCTTAGATCAAATGTGTATATACTCAAAACCTCAAAAAAGAGCATAAAGTCCTCGCTTCAAGTCTTCTAAATATTTCTCCCCGTCATATATCCACAATCAATTTGACTCGCTTGTTGGACCACTAGGTGCATATTCTCCAAGCAGAATCCCGAGCGTATTCTTACCCTGCAGCAGGCTGAAGCTTGGCTCTTCAGTCAGCTCGGCTATATATATGCTCGAGCTTATACACAAAGCTAAGATTCATATGGATTAATCTGCTGCGGAAGATTCATCTCCGGCTTATATACATTGTGGCGCTGTGCTTGTCCATTAGACGGCTCATTGTAGACTTACTGCTGATGTCGAAATCAGTAGGTGCTTGAGAAAGACGCAAAATGTTTGTTGATGGAACGACTATTGGCGGGGGGGGGGGCTATTGATAGATGAGATTAAGGGTGAAGGAGAGACGATGTGATTGGAAACGAGGGTGGTGTGCAAATTAGAAGGTAAACCACTTTGCTTAGTTCGAGTTATATTTCGCTTTAAGGGTATTTTGCTGAATCATTGGCTTCTTCTTAGGAAGTACCATCCTAGTTCACTAGATAGAGAGTACTTAGTACCTCTGCTTCGCTTCGCTTCAAAGACATGTTCTCGCCATCCCGTCTTGTTTACATGCAGGCTGACTCGGGATTTGCGGATTTAGCTTTTAACCGGTTTCTTTACAGTAAGCATCGCTCTTAATGATCATCATCAAATGCGTTTCCATGCCCTCTATCCTATTATTATGAGAATATTTGCTGTTTATTCTACTTCAAATCACTAAATTGATCTATCTCCACAAATCCAACTAGTACAAAATCGATACTTTACTGCACACGGCCCCAACATGTCTCGCCCACTCTCCAATCCCAGCGAAGCCATAACATCAGCATACTACCGTACCCTGCAAGCTGTGGACGATAAAGATGTTTCCCTCTTTGTTGCGGCCTTCGCTGAAGGTTCTGGAGAAGTTGTGTATGCCATTAATGGACCTGAGACTTACGGTATAGACGAGATCCGAGAGCAAGTCTTTGGGTTTATTGGCTCGATGGTCACGACGCATATGGCGAGTAACGTTGCTGTTGACTTCAACGAGGATGGAAACAAGGCGAAACTAAGCGCTCTGGTTCTTGGACAGGTATGCTTACATTAATTGCTTCCTTACTGTCGTATTCTCTTGACGGGGCAAACCCACTTTACCAAGAGAGGAATATTTTCTTTGTTTTTGCTGTGATAAGTGTGGAGTATGAACTAGCTACTGGTCTTGTGATCGAGCTGGAGCCTCCCAGCTGGACCTCACTGACTTTGCTAATGATATAGCATGCTCCACCCGGGAGAGGTATGGAGCCTCTCGGCCCGAAGTGTCAAGTTGGAGCCCGGGCCGGTGTGGATTTCGTACAAGTGGAGGATGGGGTTTGGAAGGTTAAGAAGTGGGCTTTGAGAACTATTTGGATGCAGGGAGACGTGTCGGTTTTGCAAAGGCCTGAAGGGGAGGGTTTCAAAATTGATGCGGAGTAGATTACTTCTTACTGTATTATTGTAAGCGAGAAGGAGGAGGATATTCGGGATTCGGGAATCTGAATTACACAGCTCACCATATGGCTTGCAGTGCCTTCTCTGAAGAACACTTTGGCCACAAACACAACGTATTTTGCATCAAGGGGATTTTTGATATCTATAGCCTACTCAAAGGGCGGGAAATTGTGTGTATTTTGTGTTTCCAATAACATTCTTGAGTGTTAATCTCCCCTAGGTTCTTGCCTAATAGGCTCATAGTCCAGTCCTCGTTCACTTGTAGATGCCAAGAGAACCCCAATAAACATTTTTAATTAACTGACAGGATGGGCGGGGAAGGGGAAACATATGTTCTTTAGTCCACTGGGCTTGAGTAGATCTTTGATTCTAGAATTCCTAGTGTATACCGACGATTCATTCTTACCGCTAAACCTAAATTCTAAACGCCTCACCACTTCCCTCTAAACCAAATATCCGACTTACTGTATCCTTCCATGCTCTGTCATCTCACTAGCAGTATCATGCACCTCTTAATTACCATAAACCATTCCGGATTCCTGTGACTTTAACAGAGAAGAGTAGCCGAGCAAATGGCATCCAATGGATTTAATCTGATTAGATATATATGCAAGATAGTTCACATACGTGACAGCTAAAAAGGGTGGGTAGTTTCTAGTTTTATTTGTTTTGTATGTGTATTGTACTTTTTGGTGATGAAGCCCAAGGAACGGATGAAAGACGCGCGACGCGGTCGCCAAGGGTCCATGCCGACAGATTGCGCCTATTTACAAGAGACAGATATCAGAAATGCGACACACAAACACGGACCAATTGCACGAGTAACGAGGGTCATGATTCTACGAATATCACACTGTTAACACGTCAGGCTTTTGCCTACCACGAACACAGATATGGAACGGCCTGTTCTGCGACTGTTGTACTTCCTCTGCGCCTTCCTAGGCGTCACGGCGTATACACCTGTATCCGACGAAACGCTGCGAAACCTCCCAGCAGCCGGCGCAGACTTTGATATCAAGACGGGCGCCATCCTAGCACCTATCCTCATTCCTCGAGTGCCCGGGACGCCAGGCTCGACGACTGTGCAGCAGCATTTCGTCAACTGGTTCAGGACGAACCTGCCAGATTGGACTATCGAGTTCCAGAACTCTACGTCGACAACGCCTGCGACGGGGACGAAGCAGGTGCCCTTCACGAACATTGTGATTACGAGAGATCCGCCATGGACGAAAGTCGGGGATGTAGGAAGGCTGGCGCTGGTCGCGCATTTCGATTCTAAGCTGAGCCCGGCTGGCTTTATTGGCGCAACGGACAGCGCGGCGCCTTGTGCGATGATTATGCATGCTGCACGGAGTGTGGATGAGGCTCTGACAAGTAAATGGGATGCTATGAAAGCAGCAGGGGAGAATGGAATGGAGGAGGAGAAGGGTGTACAGATTCTGCTTCTGGATGGAGAGGAGGCTTTCGTCAGCTGGACCGACTCAGATTCTCTCTATGGGGCTAGGTATGTCACAATTGATTCTCCTCTAGGAGCTCTGCTAACTTCCTAGATCTTTGGCGGAAGAATGGGAGGCCACTCCACATGCTGCAATGTCGACATACCACTCCTCACTGAGCTCCATCACCCTCTTCCTCCTCCTCGACTTACTTGGAGCACCCAATCCCCACGTCCCCTCTTACTTCAAAACAACTCACTGGGCTTACCAGAGCCTGGCAAAGATCGAGTCACGCCTTCGCAGTCTTAAAATCCAGCAATCAAGCGCAGACCACCCTTTCCTCCCCGAATCCGAAAAAGGAGCCAACCAATTCAATGCTGCATGGGGCGTGCAAGATGATCACATTCCGTTCATGGCCCGCGGCGTTGAGGTCCTACATATAATACCTACGCCGTTCCCAAGTGTGTGGCATACGATGGCGGATGATGCTGAGCATCTGGATATCCCAACCATGGAGGACTGGGCGAGGATGGTGACGGCGTTTGTTGGGGAGTGGATGGATTTGGAAGGGCATTTCCCGGCTCCAAAGGCCCAGCCAGGGAAAGCTCAAATTAAGGAGAAGCGGAGAACTGAGCTGTGAGTTGGCTGCCTTTATTTCGTGGACTTCGGCTTACGAGTCTTTAGGAGTGAAGGCATAGTAATGTGAGAGTTGCAATATAATGAATATACGATTATGTCTCTCTTGATCTGTCTGTGTTTGGTATGAATCTTTCTTTATTTCTTTTTTCGATCGATGACGGATTAGTAAAGCTTTACTCTTTTTCGAGGATAAGAAAAGTGGAAGGTTCGATTCAAGGTAGTCTTTGAACGTCTCCTCTGTGGACATACATGTAACTCTTCGGGCACCTTTACCTTATCCTACGAAGTCTCGGCCCGACCATTAATCCACACTACCAGACCTAACCCACCAGTTTCCGAGCACAGATGTATGCAGCCCCATCGACATGTACAATCTTCTCGGGATCTCCATTCCCTTTCAGCGTTTCTATTCCCCTCGTACTGTCATTCCCATTCCTCAATTTCTTCGGTCCAGTCTGGCAGGACCGCAGGAGTGTTGCTGGCCCTGGTCGAAACAATAGTGCGGTATCTCAGAAACGGAATATCGTATTACCGTAAGCCGTGGTCCCGACCCAGGACTCGGGAATTACCGGACCGGAGGAGAGTTCGTACTGGCGAAACTTGCCATTACCTAGGTACGAAGTAGCCCTGAGGCTATCCAATGAACTTTAACCGAATCAACTGAGATGAAGAAGAAGAAGTCACAATATTGCAGGTTAGAGATGTCTTCATCTCTAACTAATCGAGGAGGTAACTCGGGAAGGAGGGACAATTGTCGGAATATCTGGTTGTAATCATCAGCCCGTCAATATGTACTGTATATATATATGTTGTATGTACACCAAGCAACAGCTTTCATCTGCACACCTATGATTGGATCCCCCGCACGCAAACTCTCATGGTTCCTAGGCAAGGCAGGGCAGGTGCAGCAACCCCGCATCTTGTCTTGTTCTCTTCCCCTCACCCATACATAACTACGAACAGTACAGTACCATGAGGAGCTCCTTTCCCTTTCTAGTACAGATGTTTGTCGGCCAACGGGAAGGAAGAAGTTGATCTACTAGGTCCAGGCACAATAATAGGTTTTGCATTTTTGTATAACAACAACATGCGACGACTTTCTTCTCCTACTTTATCCTCCCCTTCCTCCTCTCCTCCTCTTCTCTTCATCCTCTCCTCTTCATCCCCATTCTCAACCCATACTACTGTATCTACAAACAAACCTCACCACCAGTTGTCATCTGGGGTAAATCCCTTCAACAGCCGCCCCTCATTCCCGTCACACCTGCAATCCCTCGCCCCACCGGACCCCGTCAACCTCGTCTGACGGGAAATCAAAGGTCCGTCTGTTGGCCTGTTCTTTAATCCACATTATTTCGCTTCTCTCTCCATTACATTTCATTACAGTACAGTATTTATCCCGTCTCGCTTGCATATGCGATAAGTGCCCCTCGCTCTCTCGCTCTACCACGGCTATACACGTCTTTTTGGGGCCGCCCCTCCCCCTTTCCCGATTTCATCTCGTTGAGAAGCTGTAACCAAGGTAGTACATGGGACATGCTCTCCGATATCTAAGCCGTAGTCCAGTGTATCGTGTTGTTTCGGACTGCGACCGAGCCTCGCGGACGAGTAGGAGACAAGCTTCTCCTCCATGGGCCAATCAACCAGTGCTGATACACCCCGAGGCTGTCCCAACGTCTAACGGAATGCGTCCTGCTGGTTTTATATAACGTTCAGCATGGCCCAACAATCTAGTGTTTTGTTGGCTGACAGCCCTTTGTTTGAGCTAGCTACACCCAGCGTTCAAACTGTTGGACCTATACATTATCTATCCTCGCTCCTCCCACCTCCCCCTCCACTCCCTCGTCGCTTGATCTCAGTAGACGCGCAATGTCGTCTACGAATTCTATCAAGCAGGCCGCCGAGGCCACACGAACCAAAACCGCCGAAGCCTTTGAGACCACCAAACGCCTCGCAGACTCCGCAAAGGCAGACCCTATCGCTGCAAAGAATGACTTCCTACATACCCCCTTCATGCGTGGAGCTCTCCCCTTCATCAATGGTGGCCTAGCAGGAATGGTAGCCACAACCATTATCCAGCCCGTCGACATGATAAAAGTACGTCTACAGCTCGCGGGCGAAGGGGCTCGCACCGGCCCCAAACCAAGTCCTTTGTCAGTCACCAAAGAAATCATCGCCGCAGGCAAAGTGATGGATCTATATACGGGACTCTCCGCCGGTCTACTTAGACAAGCTGTTTACACGACTGCGCGTCTAGGCTTCTTCGACACTTTCATGAAGCAGCTCACAGCTCGCGCGAAAGATAAAGGGAACAAAATCGGCTTTGCGGAGCGAGCGACTGCCGGGTTGACAGCCGGCGGTCTCGCAGCTATGATCGGCAACCCGGCAGATTTAGCGCTCATCCGCATGCAATCCGACGGGCTGAAGCTGCTCGCGGAGCGCAAACACTACAAGTCGGTCATTGATGCCTTGTCTAGCATCGCGAGATCCGAGGGCGTAGCCGCGCTCTGGGCTGGCGCGGCGCCGACAGTTGTGCGCGCCATGGCTCTGAACTTCGGACAACTGGCCTTCTTCTCCGAGGCCAAGCAGAGGCTGAAGGATTCATCGATGAGCCCAAGGGCGCAGACTCTGAGTGCGAGCGCGATTGCGGGTTTCTTTGCCAGTTTCTTCAGTTTGCCCTTTGATTTTGTCAAGACGAGGTTGCAGAAACAGTCCAGGGCGCCGGACGGAAGCCTACCGTACAGGGGCATGGTGCATTGCTTTACAAAAGTAGCGAAGGATGAGGGGATTTTGAGATTCTATAGAGGATTTAGTACGTATTATGTGAGAATTGCGCCGCATGCGTAAGTTTATACCCCCTTTTACACCCTCAATTTAGGTTTTGGAGAGTGAGGAAAATATCTAACAAGGAATAGCATGGTAACATTGATCGTTGCGGATTATCTTGGTTTTATAACAAAGTGAGCTGGGTCGTGTAGGAGTTGTGGTGAATGCTGGATACCCAGCCTAGCTTTTGGGCAAATCTTGGAATGGAGTTGGAGGCTTGTCACGCATGTTTGCGTTCGTGTAGTCCTAGAGACCATATACACAATTCTTGGAAAAATAATTATCCCGAAATAGCTTCAGCTAATACCTAGAGCTTGGACGCTCTGGTATTCTTCTCAATCCGCGTCTTGAAATCCAAGAATCCCAAGTATTCGATATAAGGTCTCGGCCGTCTCCATCTATGCTAGACAAGGAAAATCATGGATTATCTATCATTAAAATCTAGTAGCCCCCGATCTCGAAACCCACAAAAACGAGACGAATTTGCCTACCAGCCACCAACTCCCTTCTTTATCCAGTTCCCTCCCAACCTCCTTCCTCATCTCTTCCCCTTCCTCCCATTGCCATCCACCTCTGCTACCACACTCTCAAGCAAACGTCCCGCCATCGTCTCCCTCTTCCTGAACCCGCTATTGAAGATCTCTGGGACTACCATCTTCGAATTCGCGTGCTCAGCCGCGAACCCCACCGCCGCATCCCTCCCAAATCTCTCCCTGGACACCCTAACCGCCTCTTCCAGCAACTCGGTGCCGACTCCTTTCCTTCTGTAGCGATTCCGTACCGTCCAAGCGCGCACAACGCCATTACCACCCTGTCTTCCCTTCGATGACTTCCGCTTCCCATTCGACGAAGCAGCGTGTGGCTCGAGCCGCAAGACAAGCGCGCCTATCAGCTCATCCCCATAGCGACTCCCAATGATCACATCCTCCTCTCTGTCCTCGTTCAGCGCAAACTCCCAATTGAAACCCTCGGCAAGGCTCAGGTAGCCGCTCGTCAGGCCGCGCACGCCGACCAGGCAGGCCATTGTGACACCGGCGGCGGTGGTGAGCAGGATGCCGGTATCACTGCTGTCGGTGTACAGGAACTGGGCGACGATGGCCAGGAGTAGGGCGTAGGCGGTGAGAGTGAGCGGGTGGAAGATGATGGCGCGGGCGGCGAATTGTCGCTGCTGGGCGATGCTGTCGGCGACGAGCTTCAGGGCGTCGACCTTGTCCTCGGGAGTGGTGAGGGTGGTGGTCGTCAAGGGCGGGACGCCGGTGAGGGGGTCGAAGGTCGCAGGGGAGGTGGGTGGAGAGGTGGAGGAGGAGGACGGGGAGTCGAGGGAGCTCATTGTTGCGAGGCTGGAGGGCAGGAGGGGTGGGAGGGTTTGGGAGGACGAGGCGTCGAGGAGGGGGGTGCTGGTTGTGGAGTTGTATGTTGAGGGCGGGAGGACGAGATTGCTGCGCAGAAAGGTGAAGAAGGCTGTCAATTGCGTGAAGAATTAGCAGATGTCTCTTTTTCACTATTGTAGGTCTTCTATCCTGGCCGCGATTGGAGACAGTTCTGTCTTCAATCAAAAGACCCTATGTGGCGAGTTGTGGTTGAGGTTTGAGGAAAAGCTACCTGGAATGAGAAGCGCTTGAATTCCGTGGTTGGACAAGTAGAAGGAATGACGTGAGGTCCACAAATTCCTGGAGCAGTCCTGATTGACAGAACAATTGATAATCTCAATTCAAAAGGAGAAATGAAAAAAGATGACAGTATGTACTGTATGATTTAAGAGAGAGACAGAGAGAGAAAGAGAGAGAAAGAGAGGAGAAGTAATCAATATCATGCGTGGAGGAGAAGACACATTACTGACTGGCACTAGTCCTAAAACCCGGCACCGAATTAATCCTATCCGCCACGGTGAAAACACTGCTCAAATCGACAATCTGGCCGCGCAGTTGGTGGTGCTTCTCAATACCCGCCGGGGGCACGTGTCTAGGCATTTCTCTTTCTTTTCCTCTCTCTCTCTCTCTCTCTTAAGTTCTCTTCTTTTCTCTCTAAATCCTCTTCTCCCTCTCCTCTCACACTCCCCACCTTCCAACAACAACCTGTGTTACAGTCGTAAACGTAAACCCCCTCAAGAAAGAAAAAAGAAAAATTTAAATCGAAAATACCTAATAAACACAAGCTTTCTAGCCAAGAACGGCAAACCTGTTACCTAAGAAAAAACAAGTAGTAACCTGAGGAATAAATACTACTAATAATAAGCCACAGGGTAATAATAAAGGAGGCAAGTAAGTAAGTAATTAACAAGCACCCGTGTATGGGAAATCTCAGAATCTTTATATCTTCAGCTTGCCTTCTGGGCGTATGGATTCCGCACGTGGAGGAGCGTTTTTCATTGGTTCCATAAGTGGTGTCCGATAAGGAGTTGCAGATAAGGAGGATAAGGAGAGCTTCAACGGTTGGGGACGAAAGACGAACCTATTCCATGGTCGGTGATTGGATCGTGGGAAAAGAAAAACAGGGGACGGACAAACCTGAAACTTGGGATGTGCGTGGGGTAAGGACAAGGAACTTTGTTGGTTTGGTTTGGCTGGGGGAGGGGGGGGGGGGGGGGGGGG